>JAHLSL010013608.1:0-13180 GCA_025920805.1 Petroica traversi | reverse complement strand
TTTTCTGTTCTTCGGCTGGTTCTTCCTCTGGGGCTTTCGATATTTTAAGAATTTTTGCCTCCAGAGTTTCGTGTGCCCCCTGTCCAGCAGGAGGCATATTCTTTTCTTCTGGATCTGGTGGCTCTTTGGAATTTACAAAAATATTTAAGGCCTGGCAAATCCAAGCCTCAGAAGATCGATATCTCGGCCAGTTGATATGATCATATCTTATTTCACTTTTTGTCCATTCTATCATACAATATTGAATCATTTTTATTTTATCTTTCTCTTTTGTACTAGGGTCTTTATCCCAGTTAGCTAATTTAATTCCCAGGGGGCTGTCTTGGGGTATTTCTGGGAGCACTTTTTGTGTTCCTTGTCTGAAACCCTTCTTACTACTTTTCTGTCCCATTTTCCCAGGATTTTATCTGTTTGTCCCTGGCTTCCCTCCACCCCCACCCCGTTTTTCCACTCTTATGATAGCAACAAACACCTATCACAGAAAATTCTCCTACTATCCTTTTCTAATATAATTCTCCCCTCCTCCAGACAATAAAATACCTTAAATCAATAATCTATATTACATACTTTTCATTCATTCACATTCACTCATTTTTATTAATATGTCTCTCTCATTCTCATTCACAACAAAGTAACACACGAAGGTACCTTTTCAAATCACAAGTTATCATTCATCCACCGGTATAGTTTTTCAAATTGGCCAACCCCCAGATGCTCTTAGGTATAGAGTCTTCAGAGTATTCCCTCAGCCTTTTTAATTCTACACGTCCCATCTCCTAGGATACCTTATCCTCTGTCAATCCTACACATCCCGTCTTGAGGAATTTTTTACCCTCTGCAGATTTCTACCCCTTCAACCTGGCAATGTTGGGGACATTCTGTCCCCTGTTTCCTAGTGGTTTATGCTAGGAAACCTCTGAAAAAATCCCTTTTACTAGGGATTTTTCCCTTCCCTGGAACCCAGTCCTAGCTTTCCCCGGGGGATTTTTCATTTGTTTTCCCCCCCCTTTTTTCCCCCCCCCCCCCCCCCCCGGCCAGACTTACCAATCTGTTGGCTCAGGCTACGTGTACGGAGATTTGTGGGGCTTATTACCACGGTTTTTCCTTCAGGGAATTCTTTCGCTTTATCTGTCCCCTCTTGTTCACGGGTCTCGACCTGCAGCAACCGGTCCTCAGAAGAAACCAGGGGGGTCCGCTTGAGTTCAGGCAGCAGCACCTCCCCAGCTCCGGGTCTCCCAGAGTTTCGGCAGCGAAGTGTTGCTCCCGGATGAGCCCCCAGCTGTTAAAAATGTGGTCTTATTCCTGTTAAAGTTTAAATTTAAAGGTTTTTAATTAAAAAAAATCAACAAGAAAAGACAAAGACAAGGCAAAGGAATTACAGCGTCCCTGGATGCTGGGTGCACTTGGCATAGAGCCAGAACACCCCTCTCCTAGAGAGAGACTTTCTTTATATACTTTTTTTACTGTAACGGCTTGTTGTATAATTCTAATGAAGTTATTTTGAAGAATTCAGTTAATCTGTCCATCTGTATAGTCGTTTGCCAATTCCCGGCAGAGGGGTCTCTTACCCAGGAATATCTTGATAGAAGTAGAAGTTTGCATAGTTGTTTATCAATTCCCGGCAGAGGAGTCTCTTGTCTAGGAGTATCTTGATAGGAGTAAATTGCCTTGCTTGAGGGGTAGTTTGTGAGTGATATTTAACATAGTAATGTTAGTTATTTCTCAACTATTAAACAAAACCAGAATGGGTACATTTCTACACAAACACTGCTCCTACAAGGATCAATATTATACACAGAGTATTCATTATTTGCGAAAAACCAAAACTATAATATGCCTTTATAACATGCCAGGACTCACCAGACACTCCCTGTGGATAAAACAAAGTGTTACGTTACTTAGGAGCTTTGTGCTACAATCTTCACTCACACCCCAGCAGTACTAAATGTAGTGGAATCACTCATGTCTGCAAAGTTAAAGAGAGGAGGCCATAAATCTCAGAGCTGTGCACTATACAGCACAAGGCAAAACCCAGTAATTTTACATCCACATGGTGTCAAATCAGCTTTAAAATTCCTTTTTGATTTGACACAAATAAAACAGAGCCTCCTCTCTAGATTGCCTGATTTGACAACCAGACATGCTTTTTAGTGTTTTCAGGACTGTTCTCTAATGTAATACAGCCCACAGTCTGCTTTTCTTAGAACTAATTTGCTTTTAAACCCATGTCAGGAAAATCCACAAACACCAGAGTTTTATGTCCAAAACGTAGACAGAGGAGTCCTGCAACTTTATTTGAATAAAGGGGGAGAGTCCTCTGGGGTACATGCCTGCAGGGTTTTCTCTCTCAGGATGTCAGAGGGCGAAGCCTCCTTTTATCCTCAACTCTCGGCCACATGTTGCCCATTGGCTGAGGCACTAGGAAGGTACAGACTTCCCGAATAGCCCACCCCATATCGTCCCTTGAACCTACTATTTCACCCCAATGTTCTGAAGTTGAGGCTTGTGCAGGCCTTGTCTGTCTCAGGTGCCAGGCTGTCTGAGCTCTGCGACAAACCCGCTGCCCAAAGTTAATCGAGACATTAAGACCCATTTCAAAGACATTAATGCCCATACCTTCATCCATCAAATTGTTTGTAAATACATTAGTGACACTGACACAAATCTTTCCTTTCACCCACACTTACATTTCCTCTTTAGGACTCATTTCCGCATCTGCCAAAAGAAAAAAAAAACAGCAAATAAAGCTTTTAATCGAGAGCGGCATCACTTCCTTTGTGCACTGTGCTTTCTCTTAGAAGATGCAACAAAGGCAGCAGGAGTGATGGCTGAAAGCAACGCAGCATGATCCACCGGGAAGGAAAACGGAGAAGCACAGTGTGAACAGGAAGATGTAGAGCAACACAAGACTAACTGCTAATGTTTTCGAGGTAGTGAAATGACTGAATTGAGTACATCTAGGAAAGTAGCTGCTCTGGAACAATCACCTCAGCAACATTCACAAAAAGAGAAGTTAGAATTGGTAGCTGCAAAAACCACTCCTAATTCACATTACAAAGTGCCTGGGGATAACTATGGACTAATCCAACCCCAGCCCTGTGGTGGGCCTGCCAGCTATGAGCTGTGATTTAAATTCTACAACAGCCAGTATGAAGCATTTAAAATGGAAGTTACCAAAAAATCCCTCAGTAGAATTAAGCCCTCAATGTCTTTGTAGATACTGTAGTAATGGAGCAGAAATTACACCAGTTCAATAGTAGGAAAAATGAAATGCAGTAAAGCATTATTATTGAAAGAAATAGTTGCAACAAATAAGCAATTTTACACTACACAGTATTTAACAACAACAAAAAAAGCTGTCTGTGGCAAAACAGTTTGCTGCCTCGACCTTGTTTTCAGGAATATGTTCCTGAGCAGGCAGCACAGCTCAGCATTTTCTCATGAGACACTGGCAAAGATCGTACCTTCTGTGTTGAAGATCATGATTGGAGTTGTCCTGAACCAGCACTGCTCAAACAAGTTTTGTACATGTATGAACAAACTCCACAAAACCGTAACTATCCTTCAGAAACCTCTTTATTTTCTCTTCCTCCACACTCTAGTTATGGACAATGGTCCAGCTTGCAAGAACTTCCTTTACTCTTGATGTAGAACAACCTCCAAAGTGGGATTTTTGCTGTTGCTGAGATGGTGATGGGCCGTTTCTCCCATTAGTCACCATCAATGCAAGGATTCTATTTAATTGCTGGCTGTTGCTTCCGTGATATTTTTCAGATAGATTCAGCTCCTTGCCCTTCATCCTGCTTTTGTTTTCACTTCAGGTATGATGATCATGCTCAGTCATGATCAGTCAAGTTGGGTCTCTCTAAAAATTCTGCTGCAATTCTGGAGTTCTTCTGCAGGCTGATGATAATGTTGATATCATCACAGGAAGTGGCAATCCACTTGTGCTAACAGATTGTAAGGGCTTTACGCAGTCCTGCTTAAAGGAGAGGGCTACAGACACCAGTCCAATAACTTAAGGGATAAACAGTCCACCTCTAAATACAGTGCATGAGAAGATATAGGTCATCAGTACAGTTATTTGGGTAATAATAACATGTAATTCACCATGACTGGGCTGGATCCAACATCTGGGCATACAAAGAATTAAATGACCATGTCTGTCAGGCAGGCAGCAGGCTACAATCTCCTCTCCACACAAGTGACCTAGACTGGCCAGTGGTCTTGTGGAATGCAAATTCCATGGCTGGACTGTCCTTTTTATCATCAAGCCGCAGCTGTTTGGCTAGTTATCAAAACATTACACACACCTGTTCTCCCTCTTTGCCAGCTCTGTCTCTGGAGTGCACAGGGCCCCGTAAATCTGTACAAGGCAGCACTGCCACATTCCTGTGTGGGCACTGGCCAGGAAGTACCATAAAAAGCAGTGCAAGCCTCATGCCTCCCTTGTATGAACTGTCTTGAGAAGCAATATTTTAGGAAGTGCAGCTTTACAAGCAGCCAGTTAGTCTTGGCAAGGTCAGATTGATGGTTCATGTGTCGAAGTCACCACACAGAGCACAAAATGAATGCATGGGTTAACATCCTGAGCAGACATGAGACAATAGGTAGAGGCTCAGAAGCAGAAAAAAGTCTTGGTTTAGCCTAAGAATGACCACAAACAGTGCTGACAGTGATCACACTAATTTATACCAGACTTATAGTACAGTATGTTAAGGGCTAAGAAAAAGCCAAATAAAAAGACAGCAGTGATATGGAAGAAAAAGAAACAGCTTGAAAGAAACCATGAATACTATGTTAAATGATCAAGGAAGTTGTATGGGTAATTATTTTTTCTTGTTTTGTAAGGAAATACAAATCTCCTAACTACATATCTACAAATAGTGCCTAAGTTAGTGAACTTCTCAAGTTGTGAGTCTCATCTTAAAGGTAAAAAATAATTGAAACTGGAAACAACAGTGGATGCACCCAATCTCAAAAGTCTCATGTGCCTTCTTTTTTATTTAAATTAAATGGAAATAAATTAAATAATTAAATTATTAATTAATCAATTAATAAAATAAATTTAAACTATTTAAATGCAATTACCTTTCAAAAAATTAAAAATTAACATTTCCAGCTGCCAAGTTGTTTGTATGAATATATTCTGCTCTCTTGCACTGTGGATGTACAAGTACACGTAAGGAGCCTTTCAACATATTTGGAGTTACTAGTTTTTTTAACTGAACTGCAAGACTGATTAATTAACATTTACGTTCTCATACCTTTACTTGAGAAAGCTTTAACTATAAATGCATATTTAAACTGTCTGCTATGCTAAACTCACAGACAACTTACATGAGGTCCATTGTTTCAACTTGGTTTTGAACTTAACTGTATTTTTAAGTATCAGCTGCACACTACTGAAAAAAAACAACTCAGTCAAAAAACAGGCTGGCAAGGAAACACTGGAAACAACACAACTCCCTCTTATTTTTCCACTTCTAGCGGCACAGCATGACTAAGAATGTCAGGAGTTTGCTGCATAGCCTTCTTCCTCATCTTTATCATAGATTTGCTGCTGGTTCTTGTGGCTGATGTTTCAACAACCTAAATCAGCTGAAAAAATGAAATAGAATATTACCAAGTGTACTTGGTCTTTCACAAGCTACAGAGAAAAGAAAGTACTGTGATGACATGTAGAGGGATTTCTGCTAGAGAATGGGCCTATTTGACAGGACTGGACAATCCAAGCCTGCACGTCCTGCACATAGCTCAAGGAATAGGAGAAACAGATGGGCCTCAGTGTCCTTGAACAGGAAAGAGTTACGAGAAGAATGCACAACACAGGTTACAGACCTAGATAACAGAATTACAGATGTTCACACACCCCACCATGAGCACTGTGCATGATGACCAATTAGGCTTAGCTGTAGGCGCATGCATTTGAGCTATGAACCAATTGTGGAGATGCCCTTGCCTCGTGATAGTCTAGTAAACATATAAGAGTGTGTTATTTTTAGCAATAAATGGAGAACGATTGATAACCACATTGGTGTGTGTCGTTACTCTGGCCCCTCTCCCGCAGGGAACCCTCTACATCTGGTGCCCAAAGTGGGCCTGAACACTTAAATGCGGAGCTTAAATGCTGAAAGAGCTTAAGTGCTGAAAGTGCTTAAATGCTGAAGTCTCCAAAATAATCAGATTGATTTGATTGCTGGAGCTGGGAGATGGGGAGGCAAAGAGGCTTGGCCCCGGAGCGGGAACTGGAGAGGGAAGCCGTCAGCCTGAGGTAAGACCTGCCATGGGATCTGAAGCGGTGGTCCAACACCTCACTACTAACCTCTCTAAGAGAGGGAGCGAGGTAAAGGCGCTCAAAAGCCAGCGACTGTTGTCCTGGGCTCGGAAGCACAGGCAATGTGGCGAATTGATGCTACTATTTACTCTGGAAGAATGGAGAGACGTTGGTGATAAGCTGTGGGATACTAACATGACTGGGGGGAAGGAGTCAAAAGCAGCTCAGGAACCCTCAGACGCAGCAGAATGCAGATATTCAGCGAAGGAGAAAAGTGAGAGGAGTGAGAGGAGCTGTAAACAGAACCCTAAGAGGAAAGTAAAAAGAGGAAGGGCGTATGTAGCCAGACAGCAAGACGTTGAGAAACTAATCACGCCAGACAGCAAGATGTTGAGAAACTAACCACAATCATACAAAAACAAAATACGCATGATTCAGCAATAATAACTAGTAGCTAAATAATGTAGAACGCATGATTTGATCAATGTATCCCATGACAAGAAGGCAGTAGGCGCGTGCACAGCAGATATGCGTATAAAAAGGTACTCTGGAAACCAATAAAGTGAGCTTTCACCATAACTCTATGAGTGAACGTGTCTGACTCCGGTTCTTCCCCGACAATCGGGAACTAGAAATAAATACTTTCATCTGTAAAAACAAAAGAAAAAAAAAAAAAAAGAAAAAAAAGAAAAAAAAAAGAGGGGGTTTCCTTCTCACGAACATTTGCTAAAATAAACCAGTAAATCATCCCACCCACTTCCTACAACTGTTGAGATTTTTTTAAAAAAGGCTGACATGCAGAGTCTACCTGATTGTCAGCAAAGCATTTCTCTTAAAAGCTATTTTTCAAAACATGTTAAACTTGGACATAATTATTGAAAAAGGAAGAGGACTGCAAGGTGCCAGACAGGGTTGCACATTCAGAAAACCTGCAAGCCAGGAGGGTGGGAAAAGAAAACAAACCCACAACCCCCCCCCCCCACCCAATCTCCCACACATCTATTATTTTACCTCTACTAAAGATCAGTCAAATGAAATGAAACCAGCAATAATGGTAACTTTTTTTTGCATCTGAATGTAATCTAACTGCAGGTAATTCAGTCTGACTATAAACTAACAGATATTGGATGCCTTTTCTAAATTACTTACCTAGATGAACAGCTACTAATTTCCTTTAAATCAAAAAATCGTGTGATTCAAGCATGAAACCAAATCTGCCTAGGCCTGAACTGAACAGGTACAGTTATCTGTGTTTTATTCAGTAAAGAGTAACAACCTCTATGAGGCCTGAAAAATTATAATCTTCTGGAATAGATATATATATATATATATATATATATATATATCACACTAATGTAGCTCCTAAGTCCTGTATCAGCATGGAGACAGCACTTCAATGACCTTTTGCTACTTCTTTAATTAGAAGTGGAGGGGGCCAGGACATACTTGCATTTACAGAACTCCCATTGATAAAAACACTTCACTCTGAAATAGGTGCAAATAGTTAAGAAACAAGAAATGTCAATACACAAAGAACGAGGATTCCTGTAACTCTCCCTGCCTTTTCTCAGAGTAGTATGCTACAGTTTAATAAGACCTGTGAGTCTCAGGGTAGGTATACTCAGATTTCAGAGTTAAGATAAATACCTACTATATACTACTGGGCAGCTTCCAAAATACTTAATAAAGAGATTTGCATCTAGAGCAGCACTAGAAATAATTAGTTTTAAATTTTTCTTGTTTTGCAGCACATCTCTCAGTTTTATTAGCAAAAAATTGCTGAACCTATCCCTCTCATGTACCTCATCCTGTAAGAAAAGGAACAAAACCAAGATAACCAAATATCACAGATTCAAAATCACAACTTCTGAGAAATGTTTTTGAAAAAAATAAAATACGATTTGGTGACACATTACAGAAGCCTTAAAATGTGTAAATCTAGTTTAAGTAGGAGGGTTTTTTAAAAACTATCCATAAGCAAAAAAATTCTTCTAAAAGTTTTTAACAGAGCTGAGTGCACTACAGTGTAGAGCCATACACAACTTCAGAGGCCAAAGTCAATGTCTGAAACCTCTCTAATTTTGTATTTGATGTCCAATTTCAAGAAAAAGCCATAAACCACAAATCCTAGAAATCTTATTTTAATAAATTCTCACTTCACAATTGATAAGCATTTAAGGAAATGTATGACACCACATAATCAGAAAAAAAAGACAGATTGCTTAGACAAGTCATAAACAAAGCCTATAAATTAAGGCACATAACTGAATAATCATCTTTGTCATTCTTCTGTTTTGAATTATGAATGAAAGGAGCAAGGACTCAGATTTGTAGGCTGACATCAAGAATGTGTATCATTCTCATGCTTTTTTAACTTTGATAAACAGGTAGGCACCTAAACCTAGCATGATTTTTTGTCTTCAATACCTAAATATTGCCATAAACATTCTGGTATCCCTTACTTATGAAATTCCACAATAGGAATATTAACACGATCATAAATGAAGACACCTCAATAATTTGCTAGCAATTAGACTGCACATTATCTTGAAAACACTGGGCAAACAAATGGACTGAAAACCTGGTATTGCCAAAACACACATATGGCAACAGAAATTCTGACATGATCACACTGAACGACATCTACGTAAGCCTCCCTAAGGCTTTTTTGATGACAGAGGAAGTTAATAAAAATTTACACTTCTGTCCTCCTCAACTCCTCCTGATTCCACAACTAATTATTGGCATGAACATAAAATAATATATTTTTACAGGGAAAAACACAAACACACAGAAAAGCACCAAAATCCACAAAACATACATGCTACACTAAGGACTCAGAAAGTCTTTAAAGTTGATTCAGATTCTTCTAAAATGCTCAGCAAATTTAAATAAAACAAACAAGGACTTCATTTTCCAAAGTAATTGCTCCATCCCACATGAAAGACCACAGGTAATGCTCACCACAATAACATGGGTCACAGTGGAGAGGGTGCTGTCTCCTGCCATCAGCGTGCGAAGGAGCATGTCATTAGTGCAGAATGTTACCAGGGTCTTTGGAGAAACCCTATGGAATAGATCACAGAGAAAATTCAGGGGGTTTGCACCATTTAAAGGCTGCTAGCTTTCCATGGCTCAGAAATTAAAGCAGCAGCTCTCCAGAAGAGCAATTACAGTTCTCTCCACGAAAGACTCATGCACACCACTGGTTTTTAAACTATGCCTTTTCCCAGAAATTTCCTAACAATTCTTAGTGCTTGCACTCCAAAACTTTCAGACAACAGATTAACTAAAAAAATAAGATTCAAATTTTAATCAATAAGAAACTTAAACAGAACCATGAGAAACTCTGCACGTCGTTCAATTTACCAGAAAATTCCATGTGGAAAAAGAGGTTTCAGTTCTTCAGCATATGCTTGGCCATAGCCTTTGTATTTGCCTACACATGGTGGGATGAGCCTGGCTGGATGCCAGGTGCCTACCCAAACCACTCTATCTCTCCTTTCCAGGAGCTGGGGAGAGGAAATACATGAAAGACACACAGGGGCAAGAGAAGGACAAGGAGAGACATGGGTCTCTCCCATGGGTAACAGTCCTCCATAACCTTCTCCAGAATGAGTCCTTTCCATGGGCTGCAGTTCTTCATGAACTGCTCCAGCACGAGTCCCTTTCCACAGGATGCTGTACTTCAGGAACAGCCTCTCCAGCATGGGACCCCCAGAGGGTCACAGTTCTTACAGCAAACCTACTTCTGTGTGGGCTCCCTGCACGGGGCCACAGGTTCTGCCTGGAGCCTGCTTCAGCAGAGGCTTCCCAGAGGATCACAGCCTCCTTTAGGCAATCCCCAGCTCCAACATGGAGTCCTGCATAGGGGGATCCCTGCTGCACCATGGGCTGCAGGGGCACAGCTGCCTCTCCATGGGCTGCTCTGGCACCAGGAGCATCTCCTCCCCTCTAGCACTGACCTTCATATCTGCAGAGCTGCCTCTCTCACGTGCTCTCACTGCTCTTCTTGGACTGCTGCCTCTGCTGTGCAGGTGTTTATCCCCATTTCCCACTGTCCCAGAGGCACTACCACCATCACAGATGGACTCAGCCTTGGCCAGAAGCAGGTCTGTCTTGGCTGGCACCAGCTGTGTCAGACATGAGGGAGGCTTCTGCCATCTTCTTATAGAAGCCAACCCACAGTTCCCAAAGCCTTGCCTTGCAAACTCAGTAACACTACAGCTGACTAAGTAGTCAGCTGATCTTCTGGTTTTTCAGGAGATCCAATTACTGAACTCTTGCTATTCTATATCTGGGGCAGAGTTAGCTGTACCAGTAAAAACAGCAATTGTTACTACTTCCTCTGGTAATGCCACCCTAAAGGATGAAAAGTTCCTTTGTACTGTAGTCCGCAGCTCTTCTCTAGAAGACAGTTAAGAAAACTTTAAAAATTAGACTTCTGTCTAACTATAAACACCTCCACTCCAAATCTTTTTTGTCCACAGCTCAAAATATTGTCATCTCTACCTTTTAGTGTTTCTCTGGAGTAAATGTATTGATCCTTCTCAAGCTGGATTTTCTGCACTGCTTCCAGTAATTCTTCCATTTGCTCTTCTTCTGTGAGCATAATTTTGTCATACATCTTCACTAACTCTTCTAATCCCTTAACAGCCTTATGAGCTTTCATACACACATCTGAATTATCGTTACTTTGTTGTTCAAGTGCATTCGTTTTCATCAGCTATGTGTTATCTTTGTTCATTCAAGCAACACAAACTTTTGCCATCTTCTGGTCACTCATATCCCAACCACTACCCCTTCCCTGAAATGTCACTGGCTACACAGTGCAAAGATGTAAAAACCCCACACAATCCATTCATGCTCTGCTTTACAGACAAATTCATCATGATCAAAATCTCTGTTTTAAACACAAAAGCTGAAGCAGAGTAAATTTAACCCAAACTAGACTGTAATGCTCAGCTTCATCAGTCACTTTCCAATTTTGTTTTCCTGTTCTTATAACTCTTACTATATAACATTATAGTTATATATGTTACCCTTATATACCCTTATATGTTATATGGGTATATGAGTTATATACCCTTATAACTCATACTATATAACATTTGTTTTAGCATGCTGGGTCTTCCTACCTGCCTTCAAAGCTTGCAGAACTTTTGGATCCACACATGTTAAAAGTAGAGAGGGGAAAAAAAAGAAAGTGTAGACTTGATCTACAAATCAGACAAGGATTTACACGCACACACTCCATAGAAGAAATCAATAGAAAGCACTTGAAATTCAGTTCTATAAGACAACCTACTATATGAAACTGCAAAACACAGGAACAAAGCCATCCTGTTCACTCTTAAGTACTCCTTACCTGCAATAACAAATCCCACCTATAATTTATGGGGCTGCATCCCAACCCTACTGCAGTTTAAAGATTCACAATACCAACACAAGATCAACTGACACTTAGAAATACCATCAGTACCTGCTTTCTAACCGTATCTGGTAACCAATTGTCTGGCCAATCTTCTCTCTTCTTTCTGCTGCCACTCTTTCAGCCACAGCAACGGCTGCTAAACGTCTTGGCTGAGTGCAAAACACACTGCATGGAGTTCCATTCTTGTAGCAATCATCAAGGATAAACTGAGGGATCTGTAAAGAAGTAGTTCAAATTTACTTTTTGAGAAAGTCATAGATTTCTTAGCACAGGGAAACAATTTCAAGAAGACTTTTCAATAGGATTATCACTGCAAATGAGCCTAAATGAGCAGAAAATAAATTTCAAAGTATGACCTGTTTAGGTTTAAGAAAAAAAAAGTTGCAATGTCTCTCTCCTGCTTCACAGAAATCTATTAAAAAAAAAAAGCCCTGTAGATAATCTCTCATTTTAACACCAAAAATATATTACTGTGGGTACTAAGAACAGAACTAGCCTTAGAAGAAAAGGGGCTCTACACAGCTATTTCCCCTTCAATACTTTGCATTATTTTAATGAAATAATTAAATCTATCTGAAAATTGCGAGGAACCATTTATGCTTTTAGCTTAGTATTTCAAAAACAAGAAAGTGAATTGGAACACAAGATTTTTCAATCATACTGGAAAAGAAAAGCATAAAAATATCCCTTATCACAAATGCTACAAAATTAGTTTAGCATAAATAAATGCTAAAGGAAACATACTTGAGTAGTTTTTCCTGATCCTGTCTCTCCTATAATCAAAACAATTTTATTGTCTTTTATCATTTGGACAATTTCTTCCTGTTTTTCAAGAGCTGGTAGTGATTGCCTGAAGGAATCAAACTCTGATTCTCCTCTTTTCACTGGGATCTGGGGGATACCATCATTAAGTTGACCATTGTCTTGTTCACTTCTTTGTTTTCTGTGAAGAGAAGTTAAGAATTTACTAATGCAGATACAGAGGAGGGTCACTAAAACACTGCTCCATTAAGTAAAAATTGTACTTAATTAAGTAAAAACTGTACTTAATAATTAATGTTCCCGACTTTTTATGCATCCTTGTGGGTAAAGTGACAAACCCATCACCCATTTAGAAGTCATATTTATAGTAACACATCCTGTTATGGTGCTTGAAATAGATACTTTTCGAAACAGTTATTTCTTTCACTGGTATTTTGAACAGAACCAGACTCTTTCAAAGCATTGCTCCAAGTCAAAAAAGCCTACAAAGAGCAAAATGAGAAACTAAACCAGAGAAAAACAGCCTGGTGTATTTTGGTGGCCTTTGTATCTGTGTCCACATTTCACATCTGCAGTTTTCCCTAGAAATACACACTTACAGAGTTAAAGCTTTAAGCTATTCCATGCACTTGCCTGAAATCATACAAATTCAAGCATGCCGTATATCAAGAGTCCTGGATCCACAAAGCAGTGTGATGTGTTAGAAA
>JAHLSL010013606.1:0-15160 GCA_025920805.1 Petroica traversi | reverse complement strand
GGAAAATTAATATAAAGGTAATAGTAGAAAAAAAAATTGGCTTAATCTGATGGAGTCAGAATACGACCTGTCAGTCAGGATGGCGGTAGCAGTGTGATTAAATGGTAGCTACAGTCCTGGGTGGAGTGATGGATGTAGTTCTGTCAAAGGAGCGATGGTATAAAAAGGTCTGGTATTATTCTAGAGGTCCTGTGGTAGTTCCCAAGCTCTTGTCCTCTGGGAATCCAGTGGGTAGTCCTCCTCAGGGTGTTCTGAATCTGTACTTTTATCCAAGTACGAATGTTTGGTTCCTCCCCCTGGGTGGAGCATCTCACAATGGGATGATGTAATTTTATGAGTCATTCAGTGAGACTCAATGGCCCATTAGTGGAGATGGCCCTACAGGGGGAGTTACCTGGGCTAACTCATGGGGAAGACAAAAAACACCTCCCCACCTGTTTAAACAGCTTATGAAGATGGTAATAAAATACATACTTTGGTTACATCTTACACTGTAACCTAAGAAACACCATTAGATCTTTTTTGGTTTAATAAATTTTTTATATTTCTCATCAGCCCTTACTTACCGCCTGATTAGGTGCTACTTCCACACTCTGAAGTTGAGGCTGGAATTGAACTGTTGCAGGAGCAACACCCAGATTTAATAATCTGATTTGAGCTTGCCCAGCTCCAGGGAAAACTGGGTAGGTTTTCTATAGGATAGAAAAATGCAAAATCAGTGCCCTAAGTCACATAGAAAAATTACTAGAATTACTGTAATCTTTATTATTTCATATTGAAGATTAGCATTTGCCTGCTGATCTGTGATTGTCTGACAGATGAAACGTGAATCAGGTTTTGTTACTAGTCTCACAAGTTGCCTTAGAAAAGAAGTGTCTCATCCAAAACAGATACCTCTAGATAATTATTCACATCTTGGGGTGCAATGGATTACTGCCCAGAGGTGTTGCCAATATCCCAGCTACAGGGGAAAGCTTCATCTGGTTCAGGCATGGCACCTCCTTTTGGGGCAAGGGAAGACGAATTAAGGGTTTGGTTAAGGGAGACGAATCCTTCCTTCAACAAGTGTCATCTTTGCTCCTGCTCTGATGATGCTTCCCAGACTGCCACACTTTGTTGCCAGTCTAAATACCAGAAGAGGTCAAATATACAAAGCAGCCTTCTGGTAGGCCAAGCAAATGTCTGCTTTTCAGCTTTTAGTCTCAGTTTAAAGATTGAGGCTGCCTTTAATGCATGACATATATTAACTGCAATGTAATGTTTTGCAGGATGCTGTTTGCTGCTAGTTAATTTTACTATCCTAACCACTGTATGGCAATATATTTCCCCTCCCTCTACTTCTATGTTTATATGATTGGCTCCAAATTTAGGAGTCTTGCTTCATTTTCCCCTTAAACACACCTTTTTTTTGCTGAATTAACAACTAAATCTTAATAGCAACTACTCACATATGGCTGAACTTACATCTATTTCCACTTGCACAAGGGCAGCAGCAACAAAAGCCATAGAGCCGAGGAACATCCCCACAGTCATCTTCTTCAGGGGCCTAGGACAACATGAGACATGTGAGATTTAAGAGAAGTGTTAATTCAAAGCTTCAGCTGCTTGTTGTTTGCTTTCCACTCTGGGAAACTCAAATGGCCACAACTAACACATTCTCATCACTTGAAGGGCTGATGTTATTACCGACAGTGTTCTGCTGAGCTGGATACCTCTCAATTAATAGTTACACTACCAGGAAATGCATCTTTCCTGCAGCATCCTAATAACCTCTTACTCTGCATCTGCTGGGCTCAAACATTGACTGACCACAATTATTAGGTTCCTGAAAAAATCTGTTTTTGCAGGAAGAAAATGCCCAATCCAATACAGTTGTTAGTTATACGAGAAGGAAGAGAACAAGAAGATACCCCTCTCAAAAAAGAGTAACAGCTTGTCTCCATATTGCTAAGTTTAACTAAGATCGAACAAAAACAGCCAGAGAAATTTGTTGAATAAGGAGACATCTACTGGCCTGCAGTTCATCTGTAAGGATAGATTTAGAATACATCTTTCATTTGTGGCATCATTTATCCAGTGTAGAATAAGCACAAATGAATGACAGTGTTTCCAGCACAGCACACACACCCTTGATTTTTCACAGCTGTATGAAAAAGCAGCATTGCACCTGAGCTCTCTGAGCATTCTTTTAAGAACTGTAGTCTCCTCTGCCTCTCCAAGCACTCTTGCAAATGCTAGCCATTTCATTACCAACATTGAAAAATAATGTGCAATGCCCCCAAAACTCCATCTAGAAGTATCCACTGAGCCAGACTCCCAGCTGAGACTGAAGAGGAAAAGTCTTCATCTCGCTTACTTTGAAGCCCAAAACTCATAAGGATATATTTTGTATTTCTGCCTCCTATTCTGCAGGAGTGAGAGGGAGTAGACATAGGGGCTATGGAAAACAATCAAGAGCATCTCTCCTGCAGTGACAAGATTTTGCCCTTCACTGAAAAACATGGTTACTCTTCTGTCAGATTCTCCTCTTCTAATCTGCAGTGCCTCTACATACCACTTGCAGTATTCTGGGGTTTTATCTTTAAATTTCTTTAAAACATTAACCCATTTTAAATACACTTCTTTTTCATCCTTAGTCGAATGCTTACTCTTGTTAAATTAGAGCTGGAAGAGCCAGTTAAAGAAACCACTAAAAGGAGCTTCTGTTGAAGTCAGATAAATACATCAACTTACGTAAAATTGATCCTGTATTTCCTCAGTAAAGGATAAACCAAATAGTCTACAACTGCGGCTATTATAGCAAACAGGACTGCATGCACAAGCTAGGGGAAGATGAACAAAAGAAAAAAGAATAAGTGTTCTTCAATGAACTTGTTAAAGTAAGGATAATATGTATATAATCTTTCAGAAGTACTTGAAATTGGCAAATAGAAAATTAATGTACCCGCATTTGCTGTGGCTGAACTTGCAAAATCTGGTGAAGAAGAAAAGAAAGAGTATTTAATATTTTGACTACAAACAAAACCAGTCTTAAAAGTGTTAATTAAAGAAAAAATTAATAAAAGTCACCTACAAAATCCCCATTCATTGCTGTGGCTTGCAGTGTCCATCTTGATCCCTTAATAAGAGAAGAAATAATTAGATGTCACATTAAATCAATGTTCTAAAGTTGCTTTTGAATTGTTTTCATAAGTGAAGTGTTGGAAAAGACATGCAATACAACAAGAAGCAAAGCTAGCTTGCAATGAGAGTATTCTTACTCTACAGTGTAAACCTTTGAACAAAGTGAGCCCCGTGGCCCATTCCACTTCATTTCCTTGTTCTGTGAAGTACAGCAGAAAATAACTCACATGCAGAAATCAGCAGGAGAGAGGGCAGGGCCATCCTGTGCAGGGCACTGCCGTGTGCTGTGCACAGAAGCCACCCTGGGGCCACCCTGGGGCCCGTGTGCCGCTGGCCTGAGCCCGAGCAGCCCACACGTCCTACCCATCCATCCATCCTTCACACAGCCCAGAGCCACATGAAAGCCAGGGCTTGACCTGCCCGGAGCCCTGTGCCCCAAAACCCTGCCTGTAGCTGGGACAGTCGGGGCTGACTTTAGGCCTGAGCCCAGGATGAGACAAGAACGCTACCGCTGCATCTGTGGTGAGAGCCTTCAGCCACCCACGACTCACCACTGTCCCAGATGTGAGTTCTTACCCGTGGAATGAGAACTGAGCTCTCAATTTCAGAGAAGAGCTGCCAAATTGTAATAGGTCACCCTGTCAGCTACAGCTCATGGGCACTGGACTGCAGCAGTAGGATACAGGGAGTCTGGACCAAACTTCCTACCAGCTGACTTGGATAAGGCTTTCAACCCCTACTTCTCTCAAGCATCTTCCTGAATTCATACTTCAGTGCTTAACAATGAATGCTGCTCCTGTGAGTCTTGAGCACCCAATCCACCAAGTGAATGAGAATTATAGGCTTCTACTTCTGCTTGAAGGTGTAAGGTATTTAGAACAAGGTATGAGTAACTAAGCAAGCTGGCATCCAGGTTATTTAAACCCTGCTTCTCCAGGTCATTTACACTAGGACCCTCAAACACATCTGACAACTGACATTTGAAGAAACATTAGCACTAAGAAAGCTTTCAATTACTGTTTTATCCCCTGAGTCTCAGGCTGTTACAAGTTCTGGAGAGGCTTCAGTCCCTGAATCTGTCCTGAGTGTGTTCAGATAAAATAAGTTTGCCCCTGGCTGCAGATCATCCTGTACTGACTCAGTAACTATGCTTTTGCAGTAAAACCAGGCTATAGAATTTGTTTTTCCACACTCCCATAGACACTTTTTACAGCAGGTGAAGCTGGAGTGCATAGACTGACACGGTACAGCTCTACTTACCAAGCCAAACAATTTCTACTTACCTGCAAGTAATAAAGCACCCAGAACATGGGGAGAGGGATGTAAAGGAAAAGCACCTTTGACACCATCTTTGTCTGAGCAATCAGTAGTTTCTGCAGAAAATAAAAATTACACAAGAGAAATTGGTTTTAAAAAGGAAGGGGGAAAAAAAGGAGACAATTTCAAACTGCTACTCTCATCACAGCAACAGGTAAAGACCCATCATGTCATGTTTACCCACACATTAAACTTTGCATGTTGTGGGTACATCTGATGATTTCTGTTAAAGTAGTACAAAGTCTGCTTGTGTGTGTGTGGGAAGGGCTGCTGGTTAAAGGTGACTGACACCAGAGAGACCTGGGCCTCTTTGCAAGTACACCAATGGCAGCATGGAATTCAGCACTTAGTGCTGTGTTCTTTTCCTAGGAAGGAGGCATTTGAACAATAGGCAACTCAGGAATGTCACATACAAACAAAGCATACAGGCAAAAGGAATATAAAGGTGACGGGCTAAGGTTTGTGCTGCCACTGAACACAGGACAGAGTGGACAGCAGGCAAGGGACAAGTTGGGAACTATGAGATACAAGGCTTTAAGAGTCGTGATAAAAAAATCTTCTGAGACTGGAGGGGATTGCAGGGTCTACCCACTTAAACTGAAATTCCAAAGCATAATTCTGATATTTCATACCAAGACAAGCATTATGGCCCTATGCATTAACCATGACAGGCAGCATCATTTCCCTTTTCCCTTCTGCAGTCTTTACAGCAGCATATTTTGTGTGAGGCCAGTTTGCCATGAGATAGAGGAAGCAGAGAAGGAAAGATAATGCTTGCTATTTTCCCAACCAAAAACCATAAATGTTTGTATTTGTTTGGCAAGGGAAAATCTGTTTTTCTCCTCCTTTGAATTTCCTGGACAGTCTATGATTACACAGAGCACTGAGTCACACAGCTCTGCTTTCTCCCACAGGAGCTGAGGTGATAACCTGCAATGCCAGGAGAGCACTGAGGTTTGGCCAGATCAGCTACTGAATGAGGGAGAGGCCCAAAACCATTTGCCCAGCGCATGAGGCAGTGGATCAGAAGAGACAGAGAGAAGCTGAGGGTCAGGGGATATCACAGCACAGGTACTTACATCATACTTCTCATTTGCCCAGTCCAGCCAGTGCTCTCTCTTGGGGAACTCCTTGCTGCGATGCTGAAATCTGTTTTTGATGGCAAACTGAGGAGAGACAGAATTATGCTTAATGGCGTTACAAATATTTAAGACGCAGTAAACTGTTTTGTCATCAGACACGATGCTCCTGGCTTCCTGTGTCTAGAGGGTGCTAAAGGTGACTTGACTCCTGGTAACTGCTCCAATCATCTAGGGGAATATTGTTTCTAGGGATGCACACTGCCTATCCAGCAGAGCGTGCACTTGGGGTTAGGTGGACCAAACACCTCAGAGCAGACTCTCTCAACGTGGGTTGCTGTTAGGAGCTGGAAGAGCTGCCTCTTCTGACCTACTTATGTACAACAGAAAATAAAGTAGTGTCATATGCACATGTTTTCAGAGCTGAATGGCTGTAGGAGCACATTTTACTATGAGAAGCTCCATCTTGTGTCTATGTCTCACACCTTGACATTGAATATACACAAATACGGTCCCAAAGAACCCCTAAGATTTCCTGCACAGAAAAACATGCAAGGGTAAGTTGGGCCTTAGGAGCAGCATTCTAAGCCAAGACCAAAGTCACCTACAGAGATGTGATTTTGACACTGCTTAGAAGATAGGCAGCAGGCTGGGCTGTATAAAGATGGCAGATCTGTATGGAGAATGAGGAAGCTCATACATGAATAAATCAGATCTCAAAGTAGAGGCACTATAAATTTGGAACATGCTGTGCTATTCATGTAGATTCCACTCCTTTCGTTGCAGGATCACACTGATGAACAACCCCCCAAACTTTCTTAATACAGTGGGGACCAATAAACCTCTGCATTGTAAATAACATTCTCTGAATAAGTACTAAGTTTTTGTCGAGAGGATGTTCTAGTAACTCTTGACTCAGTTCACAGCATGTTTATCTCTTTGTACAGAAAAGTGCACAAATGTGGAAGGAATGGTTCCCAGAAAATGGGATACTACATAACACTGACGCCTTAATTTGTTGCCTTCGTGTATAAATTCACATATAAATCAAGATATGCATAACAAGACAATCTAAATTGAGAGGTGTCAGTAAGAAGCCTTCTGACATAAAGTAAAAATCTTGGGAAATGTTCTTCATATTAAGACAGATTTCTGATTAAGGCACATTTGCAGAACAGTTTTAAGAATTGCTGCCAGGGATTTGGGGAATATAAGCAGTACTTACTCCAACACATTTGGAAACTTCAAGCATTATATTTTTTTGCGGTTTAACTTTCTTGTACATTTTCCATCCAAGTAGGAAGAGAACTACAATGAGCAAACAGAAAGCAAAAGCAATTCAGGATTAAATTAAAATAGTGGCAAACGTTTTGGTATGGAAACTGTAGGTCAAGGAGTTAATCAGCGTGGGAATAAGCCTCCTAAGAAGCAATGCAATTGCCTATGCTATCATACAGTAAGATAAATCAAACTAATACCAGCAGAATGCTTGCATTCCAGACAAAAACCTAAACCTGGAAACGCTTACAGTAAGTGCTCAGTGGGAGGTTGGCTCGATTGAGGGATGATCCAAACAAGGGCCATTCAGGACCTTGACTCTGGCCATGCTGTAGGGGCTCCTTCTCAGGAGCTCAGGATGCTGCAGCTCACATCATGCAGGGGCACACGAGGCTCTGCCTGAACTGCAGGACTGGCCAAGGTGTCCCCTCTGCTCCCAGGCCCAGGCACATTGCTCAGCCTCATTGTCCCACGTGCAGGGCAGGACACCAGCAAACCCCAACAGCTGCCGTCCAACCTGGCCTGGGCTCGTGGCCAAGGGAGGTCACCGGTAGCCACGTGGGCTCCCAGTCAAGACCATGAAGGACAAGGACCATGAGGGATTCTGTAGGACATAATGGCAACCCCCAGTTTCTTGGTCAGCAGTAAGGCTCAGGGAGTGACCTGTAGCACAGCTGGTAAAAATGCAGGGGTTTGAGAAGTACTGATGTAGCAAGTATGGGATTTCTCCCGTGCAGGGACAATTACCTCACAGTTTACCATCCAGGACTAGAGATCATGTCCAAAACACACGTTTTTTGAGAGGCCTCACCATACATTTAAAAGTTTTATTTGTACACACCAGTAATCCAAGAAACATAAGCAATGCATTTACATCATGCATAAAATTCAAAGATTTAGTCATGCCCTACCCCAACCTCATCTGACTCCCCTGGTAAACCAGTCTCTTCTGTAAAAGAGAGTGCTCCAGATTAATCCCACCCACTTCCCCAACCAAGAAAAAAATTTAAGTAAAAAATTGCAGAAATGATCAAGTATTGGTAAAGGTCAATACCTGGAGATTTCAAACACCCCTTCATTACTCTGAGATTGTTATCATCTAATTACTGAGGCACCAGAAACATAAGAGATTCACCTACCCAAGGCAACAGCCATGAGGGCAAGTGGAACTCCAAAAGCGAGTGGGTAACATTGCTGTTTGGCGTGAATTCCACACTCCGTAGCTGAAGTAAAAAATAGCATCAAATAAAAGTGTCAGTCAGCATCGCTGATGTTTTCCATATGATTTCTGTTCTTTGCATTCACTGTTAGCTCATGGGAGAACAACAATCCTGTCTGCTGACAACCTCAGAGGATCAGTATCCAACTTATCTTTCATTACTGAAAAGGGAATTATGTCTCACAGAATGGTTGGGGTCAGAAGGGACCTCTGGCCATCATCCTACTCCAAGTGCCATGCTCAGCCAGGCTTACCTGGAAGCAGTTGTCTAGGACTATCTCTAGATCCAGATGGCTTTTGAGGGTCTCCATGGATGGAGACTCCACAACCTCTCTGGGCAGCCTGTGCCAGGTTCTTGGCCAGGCTCCAAGTGAAAAAGTGTTTCCTGATGTTCAGAGGGAACTTCCTGTCTTTCAGTTTGAGCCCACTGCCACTTGACCTGGCGCTGAGTACCACTGAGGAAAGCCTGGCTCCATCCTCTTCATTCTTCCCCATCAGATATTTTTATAGTTTGATATAATGCCCCTTTGCCTTCTCTTCTCCAGGCCAAACAGTCTAATGCCTCTCAGGATCTCTTCCCTGGAAATTTACATCTAGTTTTACACAGAGACATGAAGAATTACACTAGAAGGGTCAAAAGCAAATCCTCAGTGAGAAAGGAACTAGCTTACAAAGGTTTTGGGCTGAGTTCATAAACAAAGATTCTAGTAATAAAAGTGTAGCTTGTTGAAAAATAATCCCAGTTCCCAGCCCCCTCCCCTCCTTGGCATTAGTCAAGGATTTGACTCTACAGACTTCAAGCACATATCCCAAAGTGATGCTCCAAGTATAAACATAGCCACTAGCAGTATAAAAATAAAAGACTAAACAAAAGTATTGTATTCTTAACCATACTTCTAAGAGGATAATTAGAGAGTATGGTTTTAAAAAGAAATGCTAGCTTGCAAAAAATCAATGTCTTGATTCAGTTGTATTAGTCTTCTGGTTAAACCTTTAGAGGTATATAACAGTTTATCAGCTCCCCCAGCTCAATCTGTCATTTTTTTCCAAGGTATTTTTCACCCTTCTTCCTTGTATCAGCAAGGAAGAAAACTACAAGCCTTGCCTTATGCATCTCTACTCCCTTTTTTGGGAAAGGATAGAATTTGCATCTAAAACTCTTCTACAGAGCCTTTTGCAGTCAAGAAATCCAAAGAAATTCAGCCCAGTGCTTTTGGGTCATCCCAGAATTCACAGGCTCTTTCCATGCTTTTGAGAAATTCAGCCTTTTGAGACTGCTGGCAAGTGCATCCATACAGCTCCCCTTGTGCAAGCTTGCCACAGAAATCCATGTGCATATAGGTTAGCAAATTGCTCAGTTAGGCTTAGGATCATGCTGTTCTTTACAAGCAAAAGATAACAGAACTTTCTCATTTAACAACATGAAGAATTAGTTACTTTGCAACAGGGAGAAGTGTATTCCTACGTGCACAGATGCTTCTGCACTTAGCATGGGCATGCTTCCAGAGGAGAAGGCTCTCTCTGCTTCCTTTCTCAGGAAGCAATACAACTCTTTCTAGTGTCACCGTTTTAAAGGTATTGGAAGAAGTGACACATTTGTGGAATTAAAACATGCATTAAGCATACAAGCTGTTAGTTCCAGCATGTCTCTTCAGATCTACTACACTTCTGATCCTAAAGGCAATTCAGTTTTCAACTGGTTTCTTTTTGAGACTACCTCACCTCTGAGAAGCTGGATGACATGCTGAAGACTATTTGCTAGATATCTCCAGTGTGTCAGAGAACAGAACTTTGATTTAAACCTAACTGGACTGCAATCCAACACTCCTTTTCTGGTGTTTAACACTTATCAACAAACATGTGAACTTACCCACGAGACTTGGGCTGACTAGAATAGATACAAAAATTGCAGCAACAACGTTCCCATAAAAAAGAGAGAAGAATCTACTTCTTTGAATTTCCTACAGTAAGAGCAGAAAGATGTTTAGAAAGGCTTAGCCACAACCACAATTACGAGCCTGGATCAAAAAATCAGCATCTCTGTTTTCATAGTTCAAGACAAATAACCAACTAGCTCATTCTTCAGCTCCTCAGGAAAACCCTGCATAATGTGATGGCTTTTTCCTGGTGTTATGAAAATGAAGCTAGACACGGTTAAGAGGGTTGGGGGTCATTACCTCAGTATTTTAATCAGGATCCTGTTTGATGCATCCACTTCACCCAGGTGAAGTGTGGCATAATGCACCCACACCGTCAATCACACACACCAGTTATAGACTTTACACATCAGCATATCTAACAAGGGAGCCCAATAATGAGGTTGGGGTGAGCTAACCCCTAGTTTACAGAATCCCTCCTGCAAGGAGACCTTGGGTTCCTGAGATAATAGGAATGTTTGGTCTCCCTGGCTCTCCAGTTCTGGGGTGTTCAGTCTCAGGGCCTGCAGAACACTCACAGAACACTAAGCACTAGATTAAGTGAAGAGTTACAAGTACGCTATTACTTGTGGACACACAGAACTGTGTAAAAGGTATATAAAAGAAAAGGAAAAAACCATTCCTGCATCAAATGCACATGTCTAAATATGAATATTATTAGAATACTGTTAAACATTAGCTAGAGTACCTGTATAACTGAACATCTGAAAAACATTGTTACCTGATCATCTTCAAACTGATCTCCACCAAATGCTGACAAACAAGGTTTGATACAACCAGAACCAAAGGCAATAAGGATCAAGCCAATCATGGATAGAGCACTGTTACATATGAGAAAAAAAAAAAAGTTTGTGCTAGTTCTTAAAGCATACATAATAGACAGGTTGAAAGACAGCTGAAATTCAAGTAGCCTAAATTTAAATTGTTCCATCCTTGAGCAGTCTGGGGGGAAAAAATGTGTACAAAGCAACTCACGAGTGCACTGCTAAGTTATCAGGAGAGCCATCCCGGTTGTGATCAGTCAGGTCATTTATGGAGCCCACAGTCAAGACTGCCAGCCCAATGATGTAGACAATGGACAGGTAGAGAATGGTCCTGTTGTCAAGAGAGGAGATAGATTTTCTTAGATATGTTAACACAATTACACACACGTAATGTCCAGGTGAGAGGAAATAATGCAGCATGCTGTGAAAGCATGCCACTACCCTTTACCAGCTAGCAGGAAGTGCAACATTTGTTAATTCACACTGCAGCTTCAAGTCTGAGCTGAATCAATTGCAACCTCAAGCTCTGGTGAAATAAAACAAACTGTCCTGGAGCAGTCAGCACCAGTTATGAAGCTGTTCTTCACAGCTGCTGTTTCAGGTGATGGTTTAACTAACACTGGTTTCAGGTGAGCTTCTAAGGCCTTTGGTTGCTTTTTGAGGAAGAACTCACTTGAACTTTCCCAGCCAAGAGTCCGCAATGATTGCTCCAACGACCGGCGTCAAGTAACACAGAGCAACAAATGTGTGGTAGATGACAGTGGCAAAGTTATTTCCCCATTTCAGGAAACGTGTGAAATACAAAGTGAGCACAGCTGCAGGAAGAACAACAAAGCAACAGGTTACAAACCAAATCAGGCCTGGGTAATGCTCAGCACATGGAGACAAGGGACACACCTGTCATGCACTGGTAGGAGAACCTCTCACAGAAGTCACTGTCGATGATGATGGAGGCTTTCCAAGGGAAGCGAAAACGGGGCCACTGGAGGCAAGAGACAATGTGAGCTCAGAGCTGTGCAACCCAGAATAACATTCCTCACTGCAGCCCACAGCTTCAGCAAGCTCAACATGGACTCAGTGGGAGTGGGTAGGTACTCAGGGTCCAGAGGCTGCACAGGCTTCTGTGGGATGACAGTAGTTTACCTGAACCAAGAGTCTGTTCTCACTTTCCCCTCTTGGTCCCCAGAGCTCTGCACACTTCTCAGCTACCCTTTGCAAGAGACCTTTGGCAATGCTAGAAATGACCTACAAGTGTTGCACTATGCACATTTGATATCTCCAGCACCTAACCCTTACAGCAATCTCAACTGGTATCTAAAAATTTGCAAAAAGCCAAAGTTTTTGGAAAAATAAAAAAAAAAATCAAATCCCAAAGCCAACAAAAACCACCCAGTGCTAGGCCTCTGAAGTATATCAGTTAGAAGCTCTGGACTATTTTTAAGCACCTGTAGTCAACTAAACATTTAAACTCTTCATTCAAACAAATCTCTCTAAGGAAAACTCCCTATCCTTAAAAATACCCTGCTTGATCAAGAATGCTTCATTTCTTCAGACCTGATGATAGAACAGACTTTATTCCTAACCTAAAAAGCCATGGCATTGGCTGCCAGATGCACTGAGCCTTCACCTGCTGCAACAGGAAGTCCATGGACATCGCCAAGCAGCTGTGACACAGTTATTGCCATCGAGACAATGGTTAAAAAGCACACATCAGGTACAACTCAGATATGGTCCCTAGAGCTGGAAGATTAATTACTCATCACCTATTTCTCTCAGTGGATGAATATATGACATAATTTTATTAAAATTTATGAGAATGCAATTGAGACAATCCTTCCTTTTAATTTTTTTTTTTGGAGGGGGTGGTTTAGCCCTGCAAGTAGGAAAGAATCTGATTTTAAATCAGAGCAGTTTCAGAACATTCCAGAGACTAAACATTTCTTCTCCGTGCTCAAGTTTAAATAAAAAGAAATGGCATCGCTTGGACTGCAAAAGTCTAGGAATTAAACTGATCTTTATTTTGTGTGAAAAAGAAAGAAGTAAACTTTGCAGATCAAAATGAAAAAGATGGACACAAGGAAATCATGCCTGACCAAGTAAATTGGAGAGCCAGCGTGTCTGGCAAAGCCTCAACAAACAGCACAACACAAGACAATGCTTGGAGACTTGGGTGCTACACAGGCTTTGTTTTGGGAATAATGCAAAAGAAATTAAAATGAAAGAGTGGCAGGAGCATTGTTGACTGATCTGACTCAGTCGTGAGGATGCCTGAGCAGCGTTGACCTTTGTTGTTTGCAGAACCAAGTGCATACTGCATATCCTAGCCATGGTTTGATAAGCAGGCTTCACAGAAATAACCCAGTCTCAGTTGGGGAAAGTGCCAGGTGGGATTTCTCCAGCTTTAGGGCACACAGAATTTGAGTCCAAAATATAAACTTGTCACTCGTGATTTATCGCATCCTCCATGGGCAGAAAGAGATGTCTCCAAAAAGAGACCATTCATGTGTGTCCAAAAATTAGATAAAATTCACTTGAAGATGCCCATTTTCTTCAGCTGAAGGCAGCAGGAGGTTTGGACAGCTGCTCCCAACGTGGACACGGGTGTTGGTGGGCTGGAGTTCACACAGAAGAAAGCTTTGACCCTGTCCACACAGCATGCCCCTAAGCCATGCAAATGGTCTTGGCATGGAGAGCCACACGCTGAAGTTTTGGTTCAGTACATGTTAAGTTAGTTACTGAAACAGGAACCCAGGCTGCAGGACCTGTCATTGGGAATGGCCCAGATGGAGAGGAGAGACTGTCCGTTCCTGAAGCAGAACAAAGACTGCCCCATGCCTGGCCTGCCTACAGAGGAAAAAAAAGAGCAGTCCTGGCCCAGGAGCTGTGGGACCCATCTCCCCCTGAATGTCACAAAATCTCACTACAATCTTTTGACCACTCTGGGGTTCTCACAAACCTCCCCAGTGTGTTGTCATCACCCTACCCAAGACCTTATCCTTTCTAGGGGTGTTACATGCTGGTCTGGGAGGCCACAATCCAACAGGGTTAGATTTGTGTTTCAAGCCACTGGTGCTTTTGTGCCTGGTGGAGCTGTCCTGCATTCCCTTGCTGGCACAGCAGCCACTGGTGGGTTTTTACTGGCTGCCCCTGAACTGGACGGGGGTCTGCATGTCATAGTTGGAGCTGGGCATGAACAGTGGCAGGCAAGAGAAAGCTCCTGGGTCTTGCAAGGTGACAGGCTCTCTGTTTTTCCAAGATGCTACAAGCAAGAGAAGACCATGCAATTAATCCTGGCGGATATATGATGTGTTCTTGCCCTTGTTTTGTACTGTATTGTCCTCTGTCACAGTATTTGTGTGCCCATACACACATCTACCAAAACCTTTTCTGTTGCTGTCCTCATCAGTCAGGAAGCACCAGATCCACCACCAAAATGGTAACCTGAAGGTTCTGTTCTATAATGACCTCTGTAACCTCACCCTGCCCTGGGGACGCCACCTCCCTGCTGCAAAGCTTTGACTTTGGCTCCTGAGGAAGCCACTAAGCTGAGGGAAAGTCTGCAGATTAAAACTTTGCAAGATAAGCAATGCAAAGGCAGAGTTTGGGTTGCTGAGACACGTGTCATTAACAGTTCAAAGATTCAAGAGCACTGGACGATGATAACTCAGCCACAAGAAGGATGGGCTCCAGGGACCAATCTCCTTCCTTCCAATGTCTGCCCAGTCAGCAAAAGCTATTCACACATTTTATCAGGGCACTGAGCAAACTAATGCTCAGCTAGAATTTAATAAGTTACTAGGCTGCTTTTGCACATGGTGGCCAGTAAGTCATTATTGTATACATTTAACATATGGTTACAGGGCGATTTGGGCACTGCTAACATTACCAAAACAATGTAACCCAAAGAGAGCAAGTAGAATAACTTTTTATAAGGGAAAACAATACTTACAAACTTGCCGGTAGTACTTCTTGCTGTGGAGGGAAAAAATCAAAATACAAGTTAATGGCAACTAATAAGTAATACTCCCTTAAAACCAATGGAACATTCAAAAAAGGTACAACTCTAAGTACATAATGAAATATAAACACAGTTCTGGTCAGGGGGAGTACATTTTCAGTTCATTAAAGGGGGATTCTTCATAGTTATAAGGCAAAAGGTCCCTTGACAGCCTTTGGTTTTTCAGGGCATGCTTAAACTCATACACTCCCAGGAGAAGCTCAGAAGGACTGAGGAGCCAAAGCATCTCGTGGCTCTTCGCCACACATCCTTCAAGCTGCTGGTAAACCAGCCACCCACACAGGATTGTGTCCTGTCACAATTCACTCTTGGGGATGTTACCCCAAAGGCAAGTCAGGATTAAGGAATAGACTCCAGACACCCTGCCAGGGATGGAGGTCAAGTCCTGGAAAGGGACTTAGAGAGGACAACTGAACACCCAGCCC
>JAHLSL010013604.1:980883-995551 GCA_025920805.1 Petroica traversi | reverse complement strand
TAATTATAGATTCATCAGGGCGTCGCGTGTAATCCTTTCTTAGGCCATGAAGGTCCTTCAGGGAAAGAGACTCAATAGTGTCTCCTGCCACTGAGAGTCAGTTCTTGTCCATGAGGGTCCTTCCCCCCCATCGCCTGCCCGTGAGGGTCCTTCTCCCCCATCATCATCATCATCCACTGGTCGATCTGTTTTGGTTTTGGCCTTCTTCCCTGCAGCAGCGACTGCCGGTGGCTTAGGCTTACTGTCTGGTTTAGCTCCAGGTTTAGGCTCACTATCTGGTTTAGTTGCAGGCTTAGGTTCACTGCCTGGTTAAATTGCAGCCTGAGGGACTGGGGCTGCTTCACCTTCCTGGCCCAATACCTCTATCTGCTGCCCTGCTTCACCTTCCTGGACCCTTGCCTCTATCTGCTGCCCTACAGCATCTAGCAGCGTGTGATAAGCATATGCCAGGGCCCAGCTTATTGTAATGATCCTTTCTTCCTTAGAACCATCATTACACTTCTCTTTCAGATATTTGGCCACCCTAGTTGGGTTCTGTATTTGGTCACGTGGGAAGTCCCAAGCTATGGGTTCTGAGAACTCTTTCAAGATCTGGCCCATATCCTCCCATTCTCTGCACCACTCGGGATTTTCCACAGTTGCGTCAGGTGTCTCCTCAGTCCCTCTGCACCTATCATCCTCAGCCCCTCTGCACCTATCAGCCCTCATTCTAGAAAAGTTGTACACCGTATAGAAGAAACTCACCATCTGAAATATCAGCAAAGTGGTTTCTTTGGCATCTAGGGGGTACTGAACATTTTCAAAAAACAATGTAACAGATGATGTAACAGATTGAAAGGAGGAGAGGGAAAGAAAAGGCTGGGAAGACTCACCCCCGGCTCCACCCTTAAGAAACTGGGTGCAATTACTAACAAACCCCCAAAACATGCTACTGGAACTAGGATGGAGAAACAACAGACCATAGATACTTTGAACAATTCCGGGTATCTTAGCTACCTCTCTATAAATCAGTATCCCCACTGCTGCCGGAATGATTTTTGTCTTTTCTTTTATATACCTTTTACACAGTTCTCTGTATCCACAAGTATTAGCAGTATGCATACCTGCAACCTTTTACCTAGTTTAGTGCTTAGTGTTTTGTAAGTGTTCTGCATGCCTGAGACTAAGCACCCCAGAACTGCAGAGCCAGGGAGACCAAACATTCCTACTATCTCAAGAACCCAAGTCTCCTGACAGGAAGATTCTGTAAACTAGGGTTTAGCCCACCCCAACCTCTTTATTGAACCCCCTTGTTAGATATGCTAATGTGTAAAGTCTATAACTGGTGTGTATGATTGACGGTGGGTGTGCATTTTGCCACACGTCACCTGGTTGAAGTGGATGCGTCAAACAGGATCCTGATTAAAATACTGAGGTAAAGACCCCAACCGTCTTAACCGTGTCTAGCTTCATTTTCCTAACACCAGGTAAAAGGCATCACCACAACCAGCAAAATAGCAACTGTAATCTATGCCCCTCTACGGCAAAAACTCTGTGCCAAGAACAACAGAGGGTAGCAAAGCCAGCCTAGGAACCAGTAAGCTAACATAGCTGCCCCCACGCAGAGAGAGTATGAATTCAAACAGCATGGCTACTGACTGGTCTATCTCAATACAGAGCAAGCACAACCAAAATACAAATCAGAACAAGTTTTTTCCACTTTCTCAAGCCTCACGGTGGGCACCAATGATATTTGTCCTGGTTCAGGGCAAATTTTAGGAGGAAACCTCTGGAAGAGGTCTCCTCTGGGAAAAGCCAATTACAACCACTCCTCCCCCAAACAGGTTCTGGAAAAATTTCCTTAGAGAAAAAGTGGAAAAAACTATTTATTTAACAAATAGAATATTCACAAGCATAGAAAATTTGGATAATAGGAAAACAATGAAACCTCTCCTTCCTCTGAAGAGATGGTAGATTCAGAGTCCGTCTGGGTCCAGTTCAGTTTTCCAGCGGGGGGGGTGGGGGAGGGGTCCAATTGCCAGGCCCGGCTGTAGAAGTCGGGGGGGGCCCCCCGGGGATTTCCCTGGTGTCTTCGGTCCACGAGATGCCAACCAGTCCCAGGAGGAGGAAAAAAAACCAGCAAAAGAAACAAAGTCTCTCCCTGCAAAAAAGCCAAGAAAGATCTGAGGAAACCCTCCGCCGTGAACTCCTAGGGCACCCAGCCAGAGAGTGAGTGAGATATCGCTGCCCTGCTGGAATGCAGCCTCTCGAGGATTTTCCCAGGGGAGTAAGGTGTAACTCCTGCAGAAAAATGGCGCATGGTTTTTTTTCTCCACTTTCATTCTCTCTGTCTCTCTGGGCCTAACTTAAAGCTGTTGAGCTTAATATCCAGCATAAGCAGGAGGGACAATTGGGGATATAAAAAAGTCATATGGCCAACCCAGGACACTCTTGTTTGGTCCTCATACTGTATGCATTAATGTAGAAACATTTCGGGTATGGTACTTTGTAGCCGACACCTTGCGGAGCAGATTGAAGGATCTTGTTAGTGCTTGTTTCCTCAAGTTTTGGCACATGATCCCATCACTCGTCACTGGTGAGACTGGTTTTGTCCCTTTCCCCCTTCCAATCAAGATTAAAGCTCTATCAACAAGCCCTGCTGGCTCCTGTGCTAGAACTCTTTTTCCCCTCTGAGGTGCATCCCATCAGGTGTCATTAGACCAGGTGTCTAATAGATCCTCCCATGTCGCGTGGCGGTCGGCGATGGAAGAGACGGGGCAGATTGCTTGGCTGAAATAAGCCGATTTTATTGATACAAAGCTGAGTATTTATACCTTTTTAGCAGTTACATAAGCAGCAATCACTATAACAGCCATATCTATGTTTTTAATAATATTGCAAAACTAGAGGCTAGCACTAACCAGCACTGATACATACCTTGCATATTTTTTACCTATGCCAGCTATTTTATGGTAGACCTGTCACGAATGGGTTTAGGAGTTAAATAAGTCCTTTCCTACTGCCCAGGCCTCTGGCAGCAGGTAGTAACCTTATTGAGATGACCAGCATCTCAAAACCCCCTCCCATTTGCAAGTTCTTTTAATAATGACTGATTCTGTCTATTATATAACAAATTATTTATTAATAGACAGGAAAACTATTGACTATAAGACTTAAACAAAACTAATACTACACAGGTATAAAACAAAAAGAAAAGAACTACTAGTAGATTTTATAGAGTGCACTATAAGGTACCTTTGAGTTACAGCCAGCGAAGAAATAGTATAAGCTTAGGATTCAATGTATCTTACCATCCAATCGTTGGTGTAGCACACATCGAGATCCTTTCTCTTGATCTCCAGAGAAGTAACCACAAGCCTGCGTCCAGGAGTTGGGGAGAAGTCCCTTATGCATGGTGTGTGTGTATGGAAGCTTTTGCTTCAGGGATAACTCGTGTATCTTTTATAGCATAAAATGGTGTCTCTGAAGCCATCAAATTTTCTTTATGTCTTCCTACACTTGTTTCCCAGATGTTTACCTTTACGGCCTGAGCCTCCTTGTTGCCAGAGGGACTCCTGCTGAGTCTTCAAACCCCAGGGTCATCTCTGGTGTTCCATTAACTCTAGTATGCGGCGGGGGGAGGGGGGGGGGAGGGGGACGGACTGACTGCCACTGCCACACAAGACCTCACTGCCTGACATGGTTTGCGGCCTAGCAATGTTGCTGCATTCACTCCTGTCATGAGTTCAGCAGTGCTCTGTCCTGGGTTAGCCATATGACCTGTTTGTATCCCCAATCGTCCCCTTGTTTATGCTGGACATTAAGTTCTGCAGCTTTAAGTTGGTCCAAGGAAGACAGTGAAAGTGAAGGTGGAGGAAAAGAAACACTCGCCGTTTGTCTGCAGGATACTACGAACCAAGGCCAAGAGAGCGGAGAGGCTGCATTCCAGCAGACAGCGTTATCTCTTTTTCTTTTTTTTTTACTCACTCTGTTGTGGGGGGTGCTGCCCTAGCTCACAGCGGAGGGTTTTTCCTCGGATTTTTTCCCGGCTTTTTGCAGGGAGAGACTTTGTTTCTTTTGCTGGGAATTTTTTCTTTTTTTCCTCTTCCTGGGACTGGTTGGCATCGCGTGGGCCCAGGACACCAGGGAACCCCTGGGGGGCCCCCCCCCACCCTCGCCGACTTCTACAGCCGGGCCCGGCAATCGGCCCCCCCCCCCCTCACTGGAGAACTGAACCGGACTCAGACGGACTCTGAATCTACCATCTCTTCAGAGGAAGGAGAGGTTTCATTGTTTTCATATTATCCAATTTTTCCCTATACTTGTAAATATTGTATGTGTTAAATAAATAGTTTTTTTCCACTTTTCTCTAAGGAAATTCTTCCCGGACCGGTAGGGGGAGGGGCGATTGGAATCGGCTCTTCCTAGAGGAGACCCCCCAGAGGTTTCCTCCTAAATATTTGCCCTAAACCAGGACATGCTCTCACTTCTGCTTTCTAGCTGTATCCCCACAGATCCCCCTCTCTTATCGACAAGTAAAATTTTCTTTGTTTACTTGTCAATTAGTCCTTGAACTCATTGCAAGACGCATGGCAGACAGATCATCATTAGTAATAATATGGCTAAAATAGAAATTCCCATTTTGACTAAATGCTTCAGCCAGCCAATAAGTCCCCATCCTCCAAGTATGTTTCCAAGCCAGTCACTATAACTTACAACTCTCAGCTTGGTGACACTTTCTCGAAGGGCCTGTATATTAGCATGAATAGACAAAGAATGGTCGGACAGGTTCATGCACCACAAGCCTTCAAAAACGTCACAACCGTGTCCGTGTGCTAAAAGCAAAAAGTCAATTGCAGCTCTATTTTGCAGTGTAGCATGTCTTACGCTATCAACATCTGTTAATAAGCCTGTTAAAGCAGAGCTAGTAGCATTAGTTTGTTTTGCAAGCCAGCAGCCAAGGTTATTCAGGGTTTTCAGTGCATGTGCTGTCCCAATAGATGGAATAATAGATGCAAACACTCGGGCTCCTAAATTCCATGATTCAATATTATCATCACAATCCTGACTATATGTGTGTGTTGCATTTTGCACGCACTAGCTTGTGTAAAGATGGTAAGCTTCCTCAAAAAGAATGAAACATGGTTAGTCACCCGAAAGTATGAGGTCCTCCTATGGCTTTACCCAGTATTCCTTTCCAAGCTCTGTTTCCGCATATCAAAAAAATATTGTCTAATAATCCGATAGCTCCATTCCCAGGGGTAATTGATTGGGGTAAGGTATAGTTACACCAGGCAAAAGCGTTGGCATAAATTCCTGTTCCTGAAACATCAAGGCCAAATTTTCTCTTGGAATTATTGGTATAATTTTGGTAGAAACACACAAAAGACTGTGTAGACCCAAAAATATCCAATTCTTGAGGCTGCATAGAAAGAGGGGGGAAATTAAGAACCTTATTTATTCCTAAATGCTTTTCGTTGAAAAAATACCATCTGTCTGGTTCACCAGCATTCTTGCGCCAACTTTCCTGACACCACCAGGTTGGCTCAATTCGACCCATTGCAGTGCATTCCCTTCTAACTGTTAAATTGAACAAAACATCCCATTCACTCTTTACTAAGGGCATAGCTACCAAACAAGTTTGAAAAGGATCACCAGGGGAGGTCATGGACAAACACAGTGTAGATTCATTTAAAGCTTCAGCTAGCGTAAGCCAAACATCACGTTCTGGGAGGGTGTCCTGGTTTAGGGCAAATATTTAGGAGGAAACCTCTGGGGGGTCTCCTCTAGGAAGAGCCGATTCCAATTGCCCCTCCCCCTACAGGTCCGGGAAGAATTTCCTTAGAGAAAAGTGGAAAAAACTATTTATTTAACAAATAGAATATTTACAAGTATAGGAAAAATTTGGATAATGTGAAAACAATGAAACCTCTCCTTCCTCTGAAGAGATGGTAGATTCAGAGTCCGTCTGAGTCCGGTTCAGTTTTCCAGTGGGGGGGCCGATTGCCGGGCCTGGCTGTAGGAGTCGACGAGGAGGGGGGGGGCCCCCCGGGGGTTCCCTGGTGTCCTGGGCCCACGCGATGCCAGCCAGTCCCAGGAAGAGGAAAAAAAGAAAAAATATCCAGCAAAAGAAACAAAGTCTCTCCCTGCAAAAAGCTGGGAAAAATCCGAGGAAAAGCCCTCCGCTGTGAGCTCGTCCAGCACCCACACAACAGAGAGAGTAAAAAAAAAAAAAAAGAGATAACGCTGTCTGCTGGAATGCAGCCTCTCCGCTCTCTCGGCCTTGGTTCGTAGTATCCTGCAGACAAACGGCGAGTGGTTTTTTTTTTCCTCTACCTTCACTCTCACTGTCTTCCTTGGACCAACTTAAAGCTTCAGAACTTAATGTCCAGCATAAGCAAGAGGACGATTGGGGATACAAACAGGTCATATGGCCAACCCAGGACAGAGGGGTGGCATTGTGGCAACCCCTCCTCCATCGAGGAGTAGTCCTGTTAGAAGGGTTAGACTGAAAAGACAAATCTGGCTCCCTTGGCTCCCACAAATACCAGTTTGGAAGCCACCCATTATCTTGTCCACACACAAATTTCAAAACAATACAATTACCATACGAGTAACACAAGGGATCACACTGTGGACAGTTACTACGGCGGCGATGCGATTTGCAATACCACCGCTTCTGACAGTTTCGACACTGACAGAACCCACGCTTGATGGGAGTAATCCTTACAAATAAAACAAGGAATAGGGTTATTTTCAAGTCCAAGTTTGTTCTTAAACCATTTCCAGTAGCGCTCACGGAGATTAACTTGATCTGTGATTATAGCTTTTACTTGATCTGGAGTGGGTTGTCCACGATAGTCAAAAAGTGGTGCAAAGTCAATGAGTCCTCTGGAATTAAGTAGGAGTTGGTGAATTTGGGGGTCAGTCAGAGGTGACTTCTGCGATCTCTGGAGCTGAGGACGAGGCTGGAACAGCCGGGGTTTCTGCCGGAAGTGTGCCAGGATGGTCAGGATCCTCTGGATCTTCAGGGAAGGTTTTCAAAGACTCCCTGAAGGATCTCACGTTCGTAGCTGGGATCCACCTCGGGCCACTTTCTGCTGAAACACAGGCAAAACCCCTTCCCCATGTAATGAGGGGATAAGGTCCCATGATCTTACCTGTTTCTGGGTCCTTAACAAGGACTGGGGCCTTCTGTTTAACCTCTAACTGTCAGTTATTGCCAAAGTGCCTTACAATCGGAGGGTTGGGATCTATGAGGGAACAATTTAAAAAGTTAAAAACGTACAATGCTTTCTGTAATCCCTCAGCTGGGGTAGCATTCCCCATTCCCCCTTTCTGTTGTAACAAAAGACGTTTAAGTGAGCAGTGGGCTCGCTCAATAATAGCCTGGCCTGTGGAGGAATGAGGGATGCCCGTTTTGTGTGTCACTCCCCAGAGGGTAAGAAAATTAGTAACTCTCTGGGAAATGTATGCTGGACCATTATCAGTTTTAATTTGTGAGGGAATTCCTAAAACTGCAAAGGCACTGATAAAATGACGGCAAACATCTTTTGCTGATTCTCCTGTATGACAGGATGCAAACGGGGCACCTGAAAAGGTGTCTATAGAGGAACGTATATACTTAAGTCTGCCAAATTCAGGAAAGTGAGTGACATCCGTTTGCCAAATTTCAAGGCTCTGGAGTCCTCTAGGGTTAACACCTCCAGTGAGAGAGGGAAAGGAATGCCTCTGACAGTCTGGGCACACAGCCACAATGCTAGAGGCTTGGCGAGAAGGCAAAGCAAAGGTTCTTGCTAGTGCAGCAGCATTCTGGTGAAAAAATGAGTGACTAAGTTTTGCTTGGGAAAAGCGATCAGGTAACACTTGGGCAGGCAGTGTAAGCAAATCCACTTGGCGATTACCTTCTGCAATAAAACCAGGTAAAGTAGTGTGAGATCTAACATGCATTACAAAATACGATTCTTGTCTGTTATCTAAAAGGAAAACAAGTTGTTGCAGCCAATAAAATAAATCTGCATTAGGCACCTCCTTTAACACAGCAGCTTCAGCTCTTTCCACAAGTCCTGCAACATTAGCAGAATCAGTTATTAGGTTAAAAGGAACAGACCATCATTCAAAAGTTCTCCCAACAGCTGCTAATTCAACAATTTGAGGAGATCCTGAAACAGTGGTGACATCTGAGTCCCATCGATTGAGATTTGAGTCCCACCACAGTATTACTGACTTGTGAGTGCAACCGGAACCATCTGTAAAAACAGTTAGTGCTTGTAAAGGGACTTCACTCCTTTTGGGTCATGTTAAAAGGTTGAAACTGGCTGCGATGAGTTTGTGTTTCGGAAGATGAGTTGAAAGTTGTCCAGAGAAGTCAGCGAAGGCCATTTGAAATACTTCAGATTGTTGAATTAGCCACTGTAAATAAACAGTAGTAACAGGCAAACAAATCCAACAAAAATCTACACCTGCAAGTGCAACAAGTCTCTGTCTAGCTTTTACAACAAGTAAAGTAAACATTTCATGTTGGTTGCTGATTGTTTTGGACATGTGGTGTGGCAGAAAAATCCATTCAATGATCAGTAAAGGGTCTGGCAAATTAGGGTCCGATTGGAAAATTAAAGCATGGGGTTGCTTGGCCAGATTTAATATTATCAAGGAAAAGGGTAACTCAGGAGCCCATCAGGCTGCTTGTCTGTTTGAAATAGCATCAGCTACCTTTTGCAATGCCTGGCGGGCTTCCAGTGTAAGCTGCCGAGGCGATAGCAAATCTGGTTCTCCTTTTAACAGAGTGAACAAGGGGCTCAAATCTGCATTCAAGATTCCTAAGAGGGGACGAACCCAATTAATTGTCCCCAAAAGTTTTTGTGCATCATGCAAAGTATGAATGTTGGTTTGAATTTGTAAAGGCTGAGGAGAGATACTCTGGGTCCTAATTAGCCAGCCAAGGTATTTCCAAGGGGGTTGGCGCTGGATTTTTTCAGGGGCAACAACAAGTCCTGCTTGAGTTACAGCAGTGCTGACAAGGGCTAGGGCTTTCTCCATAACTTCTTGTTTTTCTGCAGCAATCAAAATATCGTCCATGTAATGGTATAAAAGGACATCAGACATGTCCCTACGAATGGGACTGAGGATTTTTGCAACAAACCACTGACAAATAGTGGGAGAATTTTTCATTCCTTCTGGTAAAACAACCCAATGATATCTCTGTAAGGGTGCCTGCATATTAGTACTTGGGACAGAAAAGGCAAATTTTGGTGCATCGTCAGGATGCAAGGGAATATCAAAAAAGCAGTCTTTCAAATCAATGACTGTTAAATGCCAATCTCGAGGGATCATGGTGGGGGACGGGAGACCAGGCTGGAGGGCTCCCATGTCTTCCATGACAGCGTTAATTTTACAGAGGTCATGAAGTAAGCACCACTTGCCAGTTTGTTTTCTAATGACAAACATAGGTGAATTCCAAGGGCTGGTAGAGGGGACTATGTGTTCCTTCTGAAGTTGTTCTTGAACCAATTCAGTGAGCGCGTGCAATTTGAGTAATGGCGGGGACCATTGATCTATCCAAATAGGTGTATCAGTTTTCCAGGTTAATTTCAGAGTGTCGCGTGCTTTAATGGTCCCCACTAAAAATGTGACTGAATCTTAAAACCCCATTGAGAAAGTATGTCTCATCCCCACAATACCATGGGCACAGGTAAAACAAACGGCCTGACAAAAGCTGTGTGACCTTCTGGTCCTGTTATTTGAATTAGATAACGACTTTGATAACTGCAAGCGCGTCCCCCAATCCTGGTGAGGGCCAGAGGCACCTCCATGAGTACCCAGTTGGGGGGCCACTTATCTCAAGAAATGACAGTAACATCTGCTCCAGTATCTAAAATAACAGTGAGTGCTATTTTCTGCCCCCGTAGTGACAGGGTGCATTGACAGGTAGGGTGTTTGTCTGAGATTGTTTGTGTCCATAATATTTGTGGGGTCTCTACAGAACCAAATCCTCCCACCCCAGTGTTGCATTTCTCTACAGGAGATGTTAAATCATGTGAGAAGGGGATTAGCTGAGCTATTTGTGTTCCTTGTGGGATAAAACATGGGGGGTTAGGAGTCCAAGCCACAATTTTAAGTTCGTCATTGGAATTTAAGTTTGTAACCGTAAGGAGAACAGAAAGTCCTGAAGAGCTCGTTGAGGACCTTCCTAGTAATAGGGCACTCTTTTGAGGTCCTAATCGCCCAGAAATTCCTGTAGGGAGTAAATGAATAGAAGAGTCACATAACATTACTGTGGTTGGGGTGTACAGGTCCAATCCGGCAGTGTTTCCAGGTGTTGGGCGAAGACTTGAGGTGAGGTTCCGCTGGGCATCCGTAGGGCTGGCATCTGCTGAGGTGCCTGCGGGGCTGGCATCTGTGAAGGCAGCTGAGGCATCCATGTCAGAACATGGTGCCGCCATCCCGCACTCTGGTTCCAGTTTCCCGGGTGTCCTTGGAGTAGACGACCTTCAGAATCATACTTACAACGACACTGATTAGCAGAATGTGGGCCTCTGCGGCACTGTGGGCACACAGGGGTGGCTTTAGGTTTATCTTTTTTCAGAGTAGGGCAGTTCTTTTTCAAGTGACCCGGTTTCCCGCAGTTGAAACAGACTCCTGAAGTTGCAGGAGACCCCTTCATAGCTGCAAGAGCTGCAGCCATGGTTGCATATTGATGTTCTAGCATACCAACACGGTTACACTCTTCAACCATTTCAGTTAAAGTCGGATTCTGGTTTGGCAGGGACTTAAGGAGTTTTTTTACAGTCTGTGTTTGCATTTTCAATGGCAAATTTCAGAAGCAGAATTTCGCGAGGGTCTGCATTATCAATTTGGCGTTCGAGCGCCTGTTTAAGGCGGTCGACAAACTGCATATACGATTCTTGGGGTCCCTGGACGATAGTTGTGAATGATTTTAAAGGTGTTTTCGCATCAGGGACTTTCAGGAAGGCTTGGCGAGCCGTGTCTCGAATCCCCTCAAGGGCTTCCCTGGGAATTTCTCAGGCTTGGACAGCAGGATCGGTATATGGTCCTGTTCCCATAAGCTGTCTAGTTGTTAGGCCCGCCAGGGTCTGATTAACATGAACCACGTAATATAGTAGTAAGTTCTGTATGTTTTTCTCCCATTCCTTTTCCCATAAAGTGTTTTGAGTTGGGGAAAGCAACAGCCATGCCAGCGTTTTTAAATCATATGGTGTCATGATATGAGCGGCAAACACAGAATCTAGTAGGCTTGTAAAAAATGGTGAACTGACACCGTGCTCTGTGGCTGCCTGCCAGAGCTCTTTAAGCTCTGGGAAGGATAGTTGTTCCCAAAGGGTGGCTCATTTCCTTGGTCCTGTATACAGAACTGGTGCTGCAGTTCTGTCTGCACAGTCCACATTCCCCTCCTTTAATGCTTGTTGTTTTAAGCGGACCCAGGCATTGTGAGGGTTGGGGGGAAATAAATCTGGTTCCTTCTCGGGATCGATGGGTCTGGGGTCAAAAGGATCTTCTCCTTCATCCTCACTGCTGTCAGATGGACTGTAGCCAGCGGTAAATGCTTTTATAGATTGTGAGGAGCCCTTTACCCTTTTCATTGCAAGGGGGGCAGGAGCCTTTGGTGAAGGAGTTAAAGTCTTTTCAGGTTGTAAAGAGTTCTGGGGCTCCGTTTCTGTGGTGAGGGGGCAAGGAGTATTCTCTTCATTCCCAGCAACAGATTTTTCTTCCCCTGCCAAAGAGGCCTCCCCTCCACAGTAAGAGATTTTTCTTGTGCTTTTAAAGCTTCAAATGTCACTTTCCACGAGGGCATCATTTCTGCAGCAGCTTTATCACTGTCTGCTACAGCGTTCCAAAGTTCTACTCCCACCTTCTCCCACAAATCTGTCATGAAAATCGCGGACTGAGTTACTCCTTGCAGTTTAGAAACAGTCCATCGGAGTGTGATTTCTAAATTTTGTGCAGGCAAAGATTTGCCTTGCTTGTCTAGCAGCTTTGACATAAGCTCAAGCACGTCTCTTTCTAGGGTGGTCATCCCCTGACCCTGGCCCATAGTTCCCTGCAGCAACTCACCCCTCTTTAGAGGATCAATTACCGGCCGGTGTGGCTCCTGCTTCTCCCTGCGGCCTAACCACCGTCCCGAAGGCTCCCGCTTCTCCTGCGGCTTAACTTTCGGTGAAGTACTGAAGTTCTGCAGGGCGTCGCTGACCTTCACCTAAGAGTGGCTCCTTCCCGGTCCTCACACCGAGCACCAGTTGTCGCGTGGCGGTCGGCGATGGAAGAGACGGGGCAGATTGCTTGGCTGAAATAAGCCGATTTTATTGATACAAAGCTGAGTATTTATACCTTTTTAGCAGTTACATAAGCAGCAATCACTATAACAACCATATCTATGTTTTTAATAATATTGCAAAACTAGAGGCTAGCACTAACCAGCACTGATACATACCTTGCATATTTTTTACCTATGTCAGCTATTTTATGGTAGGCCTCACTGCCTGCCATGGTTTGCAGCCTAGCAATGTTGCTGCGTTCACTCCTGTCATGAGTTCAGCAGTGCTCTCACTTCTGCTTTCTAGCTGTACCCCCACACTCCCATGGTTAAAAAACCCAAATTTTTTCCTCTGACACCAGCATTGGAGCCATGCACTGACCTGATGGATCTCCTTGTTCCTTTCAGTATTATTTCTTGTTACGGGAAGGATTGAGGAAATCACTACCTGTGCTCCTGATCCTTTAACCAATTGTCCCAAGGCCCTGAAGTCTCTTGTGATTGCCCTCAGACTTCTCTTTGTTATTTCATCACTGACACTTTGAACAACTAATCACGGATAGTAATCAGAGAACCTTATTAGACTGGAGGGTTTTTCAGTAATTTCCCTTATCCTTGCCCCTGGGAGACAGCAGACTTCCCTGTGAGGTAGGTCTGGTCTGCATACTGGGCCCTCCGTTCCCCTTAGAAGGGAGTGTCCTATTGCAAGCACTCTTCTTTTCCTCTTAACAGAGGAGGTTGTGATGCAGGGTACAGGTGTTGTTTTAGGAGGCCACTCTGTCCCAGGACCTTCACCCACCTCATCAGTTGTCTGGCCTACTAGTCCCAGAGCCCCATACCTGTTGTAGAAGGTACCAGTCCTTCTTTTAAAAATCTGAGAAGGAGGAGGAGCCTTCTTCCTGGTACATGCAGTGACCTGCTTCCAGCCTTTAACAGTCCCTTGACTAACAGTCCCTTGACTAATTACCTTGCAGTGTTCTGAGTCCACCTGCTTCTCCACTAAAATGGAGGTTTGAGACTCGCGAGAGTCTTGAGACTGTAGCATCTCTGAAAATATTCTGTCTATCTTGCTCATTTGCTCGAATACTACCTAGCCTATTCACTTCCTCCTGTAGCTCCTTCACCTGGCAACACAACTCTTCAAACACAACACACCTTCTTCAGCAGAAATTTCTGTCGGCTCCAGCCTCATGAAGAGGCATCAGGTACTCCTGGCAACTTGTGGCCTGGAGACCTACATCTACCATCAGCAGGTCTGTCTGGCTGGAGGCCTCTGGCATGGCTGGTTCAGTGACCCTTGCAGTTACATGTGATTGAGCTTTACAGAACCTCAACACCATAACTGAGAAAGCTGAATCTAGTACGCTAATAAGACTGGGACTAAAAGGATATCTTTGGTCTTCCTTACCAGCTACTGTCTGTTTGCTGCCTCTGTTGGCTGCTCTTGGATGGTCAGAGAGGAGCCCTGCCTTAGAGAACTGCTGTGCAAACTGCTCTGCCATGCCCTCACTCCCTCACTGAACATGGCACACCCTCACTGACATGCCACGCCCATTTGCCCACCCCTGTTCACCATGCTCCAGGTCACAAGACCGTCGATAAATATATTAAACAGAGCTGCCCTCAATACTGAGCCCTGGGGAACATCATTCACCAAACCACTCTGGGCTCCGCCATCCAGGCAGTTTTTCACCCATCAAATAGTACACCTGTCTAAGCCATGGGCTGCAGCTTCTCCAGGAGAATGCTGTGGAAGACATTGTCAAAGGCCTTACTAAAGTCCAGGTAGACAACATCCACAGCCATTCCCTTATCCACTGGTCATAAAAGATCAGGTTTGTCAAGCAAGACTTGCCTTTCATGAACCCATGGTGGCTGGGCCTGACCACCAGGCTGTCCTACACACACCGTGTGATTACACCCAAGATAAACTGTTCCATAATCCCCCCCAGCACAGAGGTCAAGCCGACAGGCCCTGCAGTTCCCTGAATTCTCCTTCTGACCTTTCTTGTATATGGGCATCCCATTGGCCAACCTCCAGTCATCTGGAACCTCCCCAGTTAACCAGGACTGATGGTAAATGATGGAGAGTGACTTGGTGAGCTCTTCCACCAGCTCTCTCAGTACTCTTGGGTGCATCCCATCCAACCCCATAGACTTGTGACTGTCTAGGTGGCACAGCAGGTCACTAACTACTTCCTCCTGGATTGCAGGGGGTCTATTCTGCTCCCTGTCTCTGTACAAGCTCAGGGGGGCAGTTGTCCTGAGGATAACTGGTCTTTGTTAAAGACCAAGGCGAAGAAAGCATTAAGTACCTCAGCCTTTTCCTCAGCCTTGGTGACAGTGTTCTCGTCCGCATCCCATAAAGGACGGAGATTTTCCTTGGCTCTCCTTTTGTTGTTAATGTGTTTGTAAAAA
>JAHLSL010013604.1:947005-970883 GCA_025920805.1 Petroica traversi | reverse complement strand
TTAGAGAAAAGTGGAAAAAACTATTTATTTAACACATAGAATATTTAAAAGTATAGGGAAAAATTGGATAATATGAAAACAATGAAACCTCTCCTTCCTCTGAAGAGATGGTAGATTCAGAGTCCGTCTGAGTCCGGTTCAGTTCTCCAGTGGGGGGGACGATTGCCGGGCCCGGCTGTAGAAGTCGGTGAGGGTGGGGGGGGGCCCCCCAGGGGTTCCCTGGTGTCCCGGGCCCACGCGATGCCAACCAGTCCCAGGAAGAGGAAAAAAAGAAAAAATTCCCAGCAAAAGAAACAAAGTCTCTCCCTGCAAAAAGCGGGGAAAAATCCAAGGAAAAACCCTCCGCTGTGAGCTAGGGCAGCACCCCCCACAACTGAGAGAGTAAAAAAAAAAAAAGAGATAACGCTGTCTGCTGGAATGCAGCCTCTCCGCTCTCTTGACCTTGGTTCGTAGTATCCTGCAGACAAACGGCGAGTGGTTTTTTTTTTCCTCCACCTTCACTTTCACTGTCTTCCTTGGACCAACTAAAAGCTGCAGAACTTAATGTCCAGCATAAGCAAGGGGACGATTGGGGATACAAACAGGTCATATGGCCAACCCAGGACATCCCCCTTTTTCTTTTTGGACAAGCCAAGCCTTTTCTACCACAGTATTAACTGACTTACACAGGCATTTTAATGTACAGCTGATTATGAGCAGAACTAGGATAACAACTCTGAGTACCTTCAATCCCTCTATTCAACCCCCTCTACATCTTCAACCAACCAGGCCAACCTAAACCATTAATCCAGTTGTCAGATGGGTTGGTGCTGATCTTTAACTCATGCAGATTGTCTCGGAGGTCACAGAGCTGCTTGTGTGTAGAGTTGGAGTGATCTGACAGATTCATACAACACATACCCTCAAACTCTTCACACCCGTGGCCTTGTGCGAGCAATAAAAAATCAATAGCAGTGCAATTTTGTAACACAGCATGCCTAATACTACCTACATCTACTGTTAGCTCTGATAATATTTCTGATGTGATGTTCATTTCTCTACTGACTCAAACATCCTGCACTGCACTCAGCCTCTCCTGGCTGTTAATTAACTGTGCGGCTGTCCTGGGTTGGCCATATGACCTGTTTGTATCCCCAGTCATCCTCTTGCTTATGCTGGACATTAAATTCTGCAGCTTTAAGATGATCCCAGAAAGACAGAGAAAGTAAAGGTGGAGGAAAAAAAAAAACACTCGCCGTCTGTCTGCAGGATACTTTTACTCCTACGAACCAAGGCCGAGAGAGAGCGGAGAGGCTACATTCCAGCGGACAGCGTTATCTCTTTTCTTTTTTTTTTTCTGTTTTTTACTCTCTCTGGTGTGGGTGCTGGAAGAGCTCACAGTGGAGGGTTTCCTCGGATTTTTCCCGGCTTTTTGCAGGACTCTGAATCTACCATCTCTTCAGAGGAAGGAGAGGTTTCATTGTTTTCATATTATCCAAATTTTTCCTATACTTGTGAATATTCTATTTGTTAAATAAATAGTTTTTTCCATTTTTCTCTAAGGAAATTCTTCCTGGACCTGTAGGGGGAGGGGTGATTGGAAGCGACTCTTCCTAGAGGAGACCCCTCCCCCAGAGGTTTCCTCCTAAATATTTGCACTAAACCAGGACAGCGGCTGTGTGGTCATCTCCTTTAAACATCACATATCCATTTTGTGAAAAAACAGCTCCTAAAAGGTCTAACTCTTGAGGTTCTACTATTGGATGATTTAAGCTCATTAATATATTTCCCTGCCACCATGCAGTAGTATTTATGCTCGGGTGTTTGTTTTGTGCCGTCATGTTAGCTCGTGTAAAGTCTATAGTCGCTAAAGTTTCATTGTCTACATACTGCTTAAAGGTTTGGGGCTCAAAGCTGGGTACACCGATTAAACATGTTCGAAAGGGGTCACCAGGGGTAGCTATGCTTAAGCAAAAATCTTGCCTGTTAGTAAGACTGGCAATAGTGAGCCATATGTTTGGCCGGGGGTCTACCCCTAAGTAGAGTGAGTCTCCGACAACCCACACACAGAGCAACATGCATATAAGTAATCCCATCGCTGGCTGACGATGAGTACTGATAATGCCTTGTGCAGAAGGCATTTTGCTGCCCAGTATGTGTTCTCCTCTATACTTTCAGGCAATCTGCTCCCAGGCCTTAGTTGAGTTTGAATTGCCCTGGGGGCGGTCCAACTATGATACTTACCACTACAACTAATACAACAAAGCCACTCGTTATCTAATACTATGGTATGTCTTCTGAATAGCTCTCCACAGCCACCACACTGAATTGTTATCATGGCAGCGACTCCGCACCGTCCGCAGATGGCTCTTCTCTGTGGCCTAACACTGACTGATAACACCCCTGACCCCAGCCCTTGGTTCTGGAGGATCCTTTGGACAATCTGTTTGGCACTTAAGGGCCACGGCCTGAGCAGTTCTATCAGTCGACTGGCGACCTGTCCGAGTGCTCGCTCACTACAAACATAAAGGCAACATTAAAGTAAGACAATACATGTGGTAAAGCAATAAACTCACATCAAACAGAAAAAGCAAGGTAATAACACATAATCATTAGTACATGAGAGAAAAGATAGTGATTTAGAATGATACATCATCAATTCCCTAAATATTGTACCATCACCCGGAGTCTGCAATACCTGGCAAGCCCTGTTTCACACTGAAGACTTGGAGAACCCATCCCGGGAAAAGTTTCCAAGTTTACCTCGAAAAGGGGGTCCTGCTGTTATAAGTCCAAATTGGCAAGTCAAAGTGACCTGAGTGCAGTTTTGGTGCAGAAACACCTGGGTCCGTTGGCATGCGTCCAACCAGTTACAGCCAGGGCTTGGCCAGAGCCAAGGCTTTACCTGGAAGGGCCTCCCTAACATCTTACAAGAAAGCTTCTATTAACAGCAGTTGGGAAAGTTTCTTAAAATCATACAGGTCTTGCAGATAGCTGCACAAAAGTATGGGAAAGCTTGTAAAGCCATTGGCTTTGTCATTTATTCTTAGCTAAGTAGTCAATGGTATCATGATTAAACTGCAAACAACTAAAGGAATGCATATGTATAACTTTAAATAATATCTTATGGATAATGCACATTATAGAAAGTCAGTGAATTCATGCTATAACATTAACAACATATTTAGAATCATTATTACATCATTAGTGACTGTGTGAGAGAACTCTGAGAGCACTGCTGTGAGCTTCGAGAGAGCACACAGAAAGCCTTATCACTCTTTCGCTGTCTGAGCTCAGAGCCCAGTCCGAAAAGGAATTCTGGGGGAGTAGAGAGAAACTCTTGCAGACAAACTGCGGGCATCTTCTCCCCCCCCCCCCCTTTACTCTCTCCCTCTCTCTTGGCCCAGCTCAAAGCCACAGAAGTTATATCCAGCAGAAGCAGAACAGAAAATTGGGGATACAAACATCAAAGTCACCCTAGGACAGTGTCCCAAGAAGTTCAGATGATATCTTTCCACACATCAATGCATATATGATATTACATCAGAATAAAAGCAAGAAAGAAAACACTAAACGGCTTACAATCAATAACAGTGATAATTTGGGATTGTTACTAATTTTTGTGTGCTATAATTCTTCATCATAATTGTTTCAGTTGGTTTAACCTTTCTTATCCAGTAAGGGTTTAATAGCCCCACTAACCGCAGCGGCTACATAGACTGCTTTGACCTGTTGATCCATTCTATCAGCTAACTCAATCATATCAACTACTGTCGCTCTTTTTGGTAACGTTCTGAGAATTCACTGCATTTCTCCATTTGCATTATCAAAGGCCAAAATTCAGAACATCTGGTCTTTCATTCCCATGCCAAAGTCTGGATGGATCTTAATGGTCTGATGCTGTCACGAATGGGTGGGGGAGCTAAACAAGCCCTTGCTTCTGCCCGGATCTCGGCAGAGGTAGTAACCTTATTGAGATGACTCACAAATCAAAAATCCCCCTCCTGTCCGCAAGTTCTTTTAATAATGACTGATTCTGTCTATTATATAACAGATTATTTATTAATAGACGGGAAAACTATTGACTGTAAGACTTAAAACAAATACTACACAGGAATAAAAGCAAGAAGGATAACTAATAGTAGATTACATACAGTGCACGATAAGGTACCATCTAAATTACAGCTAGCAAAGGAAAAGTATAAGCTTAGGATTCAATGTATCTTACCATCCAGTTGTTGGTGCAGCACACATCGAGATCCTTTCCCTTAATCTCCAGAGAAGTAACCGCAAGCCTGCGTCCAGAACTTGGGGAGAAGTCTCTCACACCTTTGGGGGTGATTGTTGAGGCTTCTGCCTCAGGGATAACTCATGCATCTTTTATAGCCTAAAACGGTATCTCCGGAGTCATCAAATTTTCTTTATCTCTTCCTACACTTATTTTTCAGATGTTTACCTCTACGGCCTGAGCCTCCTGGTGCCAGAGAGACCATGCTGAGTCCTCTGACTCCAGGGTCATCTCTGGTGTTCCATTAACTCTGTTATGCAAGAAGGAGGTGGTAGACCTGTCCTGCCACACAGATGCAATCGATGAATGAAGACAGAATACCTTTCATTGGGCCCTTGCTGAACATGCAAAAAGGTTTGCTGTCGGCCAGGCTCAGGCATGGTACAGAGGACAGGAAGGGCCAACTCCTGGGATTCTTGTAGCACCTGCAAGGCACTTTGCATTTGCATGTAAGCATCAGCCCACGGCCCTTCTCCTAATAGCTGTTGGGTCGTGACTCCAAATAAAGGGTCACCTTGTTGTCGGGCTTTTGCTGCCTCCTGCACACAGAATGACTTGACAGGGGTAAGATCACAGCAGCAACTTGTGAACAGTCCGATGGCAAAAGTACATCCCACGTAAACAAATATTGCAGCAACTGAGTGGTAAAGGGTGATCGGAGACTGAATTTGGACACTGCATCTCTAGCCTTTTCCAGCAATTTCCAATCAAAAGTCTCCCACTGTCTCTGTCCTCCAGGTTGCAATGTAACAGGGAACGCCTGAGGAATAAACTGTCCTTCAATTAGACCATCACGAACTATGCCTTTCCAGCGCTGATTATGCTGGTAACTCATCTCAGCAGCCTGCAACACCGGCTCTGCTGGACTTGAAGGGAATTCTTTTGGCCCTCACAGAATTCATTGGTGGGAGCGGGGGATTACAGAAGGAATATTGGTGATAAGAACTGCCTTCATTTTTCACAGGGGTATTCTGCATTGTTAGTCCTTCCAATTTTTCAAGCACATCTCATAATAACTCTTCCACCACATCACCTTTCCCCTCCTCCCCCTTTTTCTTCTGATAAGAGTGGTAACTCGGTCTCTGATGATGTTTTTCCCGATCCAGATGGTCAGCACCTTGGCCCCCCTCCCCATGAGGTTTGGGCTTAGTCTGCTTTGAATTTATCTATTTCACTCTGACCTGGTCACACTCTCTTCCCGAAGGGCTTTTACTGTCTGTTTCCCTTCCCGGCTAGTCCGAGCTTTGGGCCACCGGGCTCAGGACTATTCTCACTAGAAGCACTTGGTTCCCGTAAAGGAGGGGCAGATGGCAGAGTTGTTGCTGAGGTGGGTAGTGGAAAGGAAACAGGCTGAAAAGGTGGAGGAGGTTACCGGCTCACTCTCAGCCCTACCAGAGTGCGAGGGGGTTAATGTGGCAAACACAGATGCGGCTGCCTGCCTCTCCACCTTCATAGCGTGCAGCGATTCTTTTATCAACTTCCAATGGATGCAATATCTGGATGCCTCCTTTGCGGCGGCTCTGCCACTGCTGATCACATCCCACAGCGCCGTCTCAACTGCTTCCCATACGGGTAGCTAAAATGCTACAATAGTTCCCAGGATTAAGCTCCAGTCCCAGGCCCATTTTAAATGATTCTTAAGTATAGAATCATCACATTTCAGTCCTCTCACCGAGAGTATATGTTGGAGGAGATTTAGGACTGCTGCTGACTTTTGTCCACCCCCATCTCCTCCCCAGTCGCTCACCTGGATCAGGATGACCTCCTTTCCATGTTAGGTGTACCTTTCATGTTTCCCCAGTCATCAGCGACATCCGCTGAATGCCGTACATATCTTTTTTCCTCCACTTCTTCTTGCAAGGCATCCTGCCAGGTCAGCAAGGATTGTGACTGACTTTCCAACTCCTCTCACTCCTCTCACTTCTTGCTTTCGCTGAATATCTGCATTCTGCTACATCTGAGGGTTCCTGAGCTGCTTTTGACTCCTTGCCCCCAGTCATGGTAGTATCCCACAGCTTATCACCAACTTCTCTCCATTCTTCCAGAATAAATAGTAGCGACGATTCACCGCATTGCCCGTGCTTCCGAGCCCAGGACACCAGTCTCTTGCTTTTGAGCACCTTTACCTCGCTCCTTCTCTTAGAGAGGACAGTAGTGAGGTGTCGGACCGCAGCTTCAGATTCCATGGCAGGTCTCACCTCAGGCCGACGGCTTCTCTCTCCAGCTCCCGTGTCCGGGGCCAAGCCGCTTTGCCTCCCCATCTCCCGGCTCCACAAGTAAATCAACCCTCTGGCTGATTTTTTTTGGAGACTTCAGCATTTAAGCACTTTCAGCATTTAAGCACTTTCAGCATTTAAGCTCCACATTTAAGCGTTCAGGCCCACGTTGGGCGCCAGATGTAGAGGGTTCCCCGACGGGAGAGGGGCCAGAGTAACGACACACACCAATGTGGTTATCAATCGTTCTCCGTTTATTGCTAAAAATAACTCACTTTCATATGTTTACTAGACTATCACGAGGCAAGGGCATCTCCACAATTGGTTCATAGCTCAAATACACACGCCTACAGCTAAGCCTAATTGGTCATCGTGCACAGTGCTCGTGGTGGGGTGTTCTAACATCTGTGATTCTGTTATCTAGCTCTGTAACCTGTGTTGTACATTCTTCTCGTAACTCTTTCCCTGTTCAAGGACACTGAGGCCCATCTGTTTCTCCTACTCCTTGAGCTATGTGCAGGACGTGCAGGCTTGGATCGTCCAGTCCTGAAATCCCTCTACATATATATATAGTGTATCCATTAATAAATAATATATATATGTTAATACATATTTGTACACTTTTATGCGGCCGGTGGCGTGGGCCGGACAGCTGACCACAGGGACGGCCGGCGACTCGGCGGCTTGTTCTGAGAGCTTCCTCTTCGTTAAGTCAGCTTCAGCTAGGGACTTCTTTTCCCCTCGCCGGGAGCCGGGCTTCCCTGGGATTGTGGCCGCTGTCCTAAAAACCGGAGAGCTGCTGAGAGAGAGAGTGTTCCTTTGCCCGGAGCCCCAAATCAGACACAAGACACGAGGGTCCGCTCTGCTTGGGCTCAGGGGCAAAAGACCGGGAATCGCCCAACATTCAGACTTTTATTCTGAGGGTTACAACTTATCTCATAACGGTACAGGAGAGGACACGGAGAAGGGTCGAAGGTCAGGATGCAGTCAGGAAGGAGGGAGGGAGGAAAGAGTGAGACACAAGATACTATTGTTAACTCAGGGGGAGGCAGGGGGAGTTCGACTCCCTTTCCAAGGCCAAACTTAACTCTACCTTCAGAGGGGCCTCACTTTCTAGGCCCCCAGAAATTCTTCAGGGGGTATGTCATTCTCTGAGCTTGAACCACCGCTACACTTTTATATGTATCTTTGTATATATTGTATATGTTGCATATAACTGCATATTTTTTATATAGCTGTGCACTTTCTTTCTGGGAAATCTGAATGCTGAGGAACCTCTCTCAAGTGCCTGTACACTAAAACATGCTGCATGGGGAATAAATATGAGAAATTAGAAAACTGTGTGCCATTGCAGAGCTATGATCTTCTTGGGACCACAGAGATGTGTTGTAGTGGCTTGCATGACTGGAGTGTTGCAATGGATGGATACAGGGTCTTTAGGAAGAACAGACTGTGAAGACAAGGAGATAGAATTGCCCTTTAAGTGAGAGAGAATCCAGAATGCATGGAGCTCTGCCTGGGGATGAATGAAAAGCCTCTTGAAAGCTTATGGGTAAGGTATAAAAAGCAGACATGTATGACTGACATTGTAGATGGCATCTGCTATGAGCTGCCTGATCAGAAACTGAATGAGGCCTTCCAAAGACAGCTAGAATCAGTCACAATTTCAGGCCTCAGTCCTCATAGGGGATTTCAACAACAGAAAAATGTGTGGAGGGAAACCAAAGCAGGGCATAAGCAATCCAGGAAGCATTGATGACAACTTCCTTAAATAATGATAGAGGAATCAACAAGAAGAGGTGATGTGCTGGACCTCATACAAACAAGGAAGGGCTCATTGGGATGTGAAGGTCAAGGGCAGCCTTGGCTGCAGTGACCATGAGATGGTAGAGTTCAGAATCCTGAGAGAAAGGAACAAGGCAAAAAGGAAACTCAAAACCCTGGACTTGGGAGAAGAACATATACCAGCCTGTCACAAATGGATTTGGGAGGTAAATAAGTCCTTTCCTACTGTCCAGGCCTCCGGCAGCAGGTAGTAACCCTATTGAGACGACCAGCACCCCAAAACCCCCTCCCATTCGTAAGTTCTTTTAATAATGACTGATTCTGTCTATTATAGAACAAGTTATTTATTAACAGGCAGGAAAAGTATTGACTGTAAGACTTAAAACAAAACTAATACTACACAGGTATAAAAACAAAAAGGAAAAACTACTAGTAGATTTTATAGAGTGCACTATAAGGTACCTTTGAGTTACAGCCAGCAAAGAAATAGTATAAACTTAGGATTCAATGCATCTTACCATCCAGTCATTGGTGTAGCACACATCGAGATCCTTTCTCTCAATCTCCGGAGAAGTAACCACGAGCCTGTGTCCAGGACTCGGGGAGAAGTCCCTTACTTCATGGTGTGTGTGTATGGAAGCTTCTGCTTCAGTGATAACTCGTGTGTCTTTTATAGGGTAAAACGGTGTCTCTCAGTCATCAATATTTTCCTTTATCTCTTCCTACATCTCTTCTCAAGACTAGGATGTTTATTCTTAAGGTCTGAGCCTCCTTGGCGCCAGAGATGACTCCTGCTGAGTCCTTCAACTCCTGGGTTATCTCTGATGCACCCATTAGCTCTGGTATGCAGGAGGGGGGGGGGGGGGGTGCCACTGCAACACAATCCACTCTTTGACTTAAGAGACATTTGTTTTATCTCATGGAGTGATAGTGCAGGTATCTCTTGCCTCCATGCTATAAAAGCATACACTTTCATATATGTGTGTACCATCATTGAGTATTTTTGGTATACATTGTTTCCTAGGTTATACTATTCCTTCAAGAGATATATTAATGCTGATAAGAAGTACCTGCTGTTGTTTCAGTTTATGTAACACTTAAACATGTAAGACATGGTATTACAATCACAGTGTTTATGGTGGTTAAAGGTGATTCAATTATTAGTCCATATAGGGTAGGTTGTTTCTCCATCCCGTTGACTTGAAATAATACAAGTATGAGATGTAAACCAGGAATAAAGAAGAATTCATGGAGGTAGTCATTTGGTTGTAGAACTTGAAGGAGTTCAGTGGAGCTCATTCTTCTTCACACTTCTTGGTCCAGTCTTTTCTTTAGTGAAGTTTGGTTTGTTTAAGATAGTAAGTGTTAGGTAATTTTAGCAGGAAAAAAACCCATATATATATATATATATATATATTTGATTGTCCCAGGGGAATTAAGGATGTGCTGAAATTCAAATTTTGTTTCTTTATGTTTTACCTTGAAGAGGTAGAGAGAGAGAGAAAGGTTAAGGTTGATTTTGAAAATTTAAGTTGAGTTATATCTAGGGTGAAGTCCCTTTTATGTACTGCGACAATCAGAGTGAAGACACAAATATTCTACAATGACATTTGTAAAATTACAAGTGACATATATAAACATTAAGTAAAACAATTAAGACAAGATATTTAAATTATCAGATTTTTTGGTACTTCAATAGTACTAAATAAGGTGTTAGTATTATATGAAAAAATGTGAGTTCGTTTTTTGGGATTTTTTGAGGAAATGGTTATTATTAAATTTAGATATTTTGTTGAATTCAATTTTGTAAATTCGGAATATGGTCCATGCACCAAACATTAATGTTAGAACAATAATTATTATACTGATTCGTTTTCTCATGAATGTGTTTAAGTTTGGGATCCATGAGGTTATCCAATTAAATATATCTGTTTCTTGATCCTTTTGGATTTCATGTAGATTTCCAGTGTTTTTCCTAATTTCCTCTAGATCAGTTTGAATTCTTAGAGTTTGATCAACATATACACAGCAACTAGTATTAATAACTGTACATACCCCACCCTTGGAAGCTAAAAGTAAATCCAAAGTCATTCTGTTTTGTTTTACTACCTTTGAGAGACTGGTAACTTTTTGTTGTAAAGTACTGATTGTATCATTTGTTTGATTTTCTATTTGTTCGATAATTCCGGATATATTTACAATTGCTTGTTCTAGTTCCGCCACTCCTAGTCATGGTAGAAACCTTCTAACAAATCTATGGAAACCAGAAGATCTTTTAACTAAGGGGTTTAAATTTTGTTTGTACCTCATCATAAATGATCGTAGGTGCCCTCTGGGAAATTCTGATTTATCAATGATATCTATTTCTGGGACTACAGTTCCAATGGTACGTATTCCTTGTCATCCAGGGGGTAGAGCTTTTCTAGCTTGATTCCCACAAAGACAGTAGTATCCCATATTGTCTGGAATAGGCCACCATTGTGTACTTAAAATGTGTTTTGCAGTTACATGTAGATATGAGTGGCACTTGGGATAAATCCCTACCATAATCCCTGAGCGACATTCAGGTAACTCTATTATGTGGCATAGATTTTCCCTTGGTTTTCGTAGGCATCTGTGAATACAGGAGGTTGCTATGGCTATTACATCGACTGTTAGGACTTGTTGGTCTATAAAGGTTTGGACTGTTTTTCCCTCTAACATGAGTATCATTTTGGTAGGAGGAATACCCTTAGAAAATATGTTTTGTGAGGGGATTCCCATTATTCGAATACTTTCATCAGAGTGAGTAGGGAACTGAGAGCAGATCCAGCAATCGCTGCGATTTGTTACCAGTGTCACAGCTTGTATTAATTTTAAATGGGAGTTTTTCTTTTAAGGATCAGACAGTATTTGTTCTACCTGCGTCAGGTTGGATTGGCTGTTAGGGATAGTGACATTGTGTTCTAGTTTTCCTTTTATAATGGCTAATTGTAAAGTTCTATCAGGGTGGCTAATTAGCCATTCAGCATTATTAAAAACATGGTTTTGTAAATACAAAAATGCAATTATTACAATTAACATTTTTTAATACAACAGATTTACTGGTTGGTGTGCAGTCCAGTCTTGTAGGTTATTCTATGAGAGGAGTTGGTGTTCTTTGCTTTTAGGAGTCCAAGAGTTTCTGTAGTTTTCACAGCTGTGCAGGTAGTGAACAGTCCTTCCAATGTTGCTTCAATGGTTTCTTGTTCCACATCTGGATACACACCTAGCTTTTGTCCAGTGAGGGTATACTTGAATATTCAAGGTTATTAGAGAAATTAAAACAACAGAACTTAAAGTAATAATAGACATGTTTTTTATAAAGAATTATGGTAGTGTTTTTCTTTCTGGCCTCTAGTCGTAAAGTTGGCGCTATATTTACTGCTGTCGCACGGAGGCAGTGTAGGGGTAGTTTACGAGGCTTCATTGGGAAATTGGTTTTGCTCAGAGTAAAATTAGAATTGTTACAGGAATACAGACAGTTTAGAATGTGGGGAACACCCATCGGGAGTTAATTCTGTGTTGGTGGCCAGAAGAATTAGTAGTTATCTAGGCCATTGGCCCTCAGATGTCTGTTAGAGTCATTGGTATGATTCTAATTTGAAGTTATTTTACCATGACTGGTTGGCTTACTGTTATGTTATCCTGAAAAGTTTTAGTTTTGTCATTTGGACTTGTTTCAAAAGATATAGGAGCTAGGAAAGCTCGTGAAACCAGTCTGCCCATAGGTCCATACTGATTGTTTATTTGATTCAGTGTAGAAGGTATTTTTTGTCCCACCCAGGCTTGTGTGGTTTGAGATACAATTCTATTTGCCTGGGGATAATAAGGTGTATGGAAAATCCATTTGATACCTTCCTTTCTGGCTTAATCTTGAACTAACACACCGGTGAAATGTGAGCCATTGTTGTTCTGTATAGAATTTGGAATAGGGAGACTGGAGAACCAGTCGCTAAGTTTTGAGACTGTGGTTTTAATAATCGAGATATAATTTTATACTTGTTAGTTTGTACTTGTAATTATAAGATGTTTTTAGAGGTTTAATGTAATCAATTTGTTACGTTGACTAGAGTGTTTTATCATCCTTTTGATGTGTAAAGGTGGTGCTAGGTTTGAGTGATTTTTTTAAAATCTCATCTGGTACTGAGGATACTGTGTGATAATGTCCTTACACATCTCTCTGGTCATTGGTTAGTTTTTGTTTTGTGTTGTAAAAATAAGGTACAAGTATTTGTTAAACTTATATCAGTGTAGTGGATTAATTTATAGGTAATTCACTTTGTTGTTAGAATAGACTTGTAACATTTTGTAAGAGTTTTAACTCAAACCTAAAAGGGTTTTTGAGGACTTAACCTGTAAAAACAAACATTCAAATTTTCTTTCTGCCAAACTTCTTTCCTATTCACTTGCTAATCTAACACTTCCATTGACACAATCATCATTGGCACCAGCCTATATTGCATTCAAATCAATCAGTCTTTGTCTTTCTTTTTATTACTAGTACTACTGCTTTCTCATTTACTTGTTTTACTGACACAGTCATTGTGTGGCACTAGCCCATACAGCATATGAATCTACATACACTGTTTTTGCATTTTCTTGTACTGCTAGTAATACAGGTTTCAACTCTCTTACTTGTGCACTTTCTAATCCTTTTAACACTTCCATTCTTGTTTTAATATTCAGAGCTGCTGCTCAGCGCTCCTAGTTACTATTAACACATTTAACTAAGGTATCATTAAACCAAATATTTTTTATTTTGGGAGTTGAGACAGTGATATTCATTAACTAATTCTGTGGTAGAGTGAGATATCACCAGTATTTGCTATGCTTTTGATATGTAAATCTTGTCTTTGTAAGCAAGCAGAGCTTGGAGGCTGAGAGATAGAGGAAACAGGTTTATCTTCTCCTCTGGACAGAAGGAGAAGAGTTTCTATTGTTTCTATCTTCCTTCAGTTGTGTTAATTTGTATCTCTGAAGCTGCTGTTTCAGCAGCTGTTTGGACTAAGGTAGCCATACGCACACACAGGTAAACCACATATACACACAGACATACTTTAAAAGGAAATCTAAAGTGTCTGAGTTCTGTGGTTACCACAGAATATTTAGGAATTTTACTTTCCCAAAAGGGAATTTGGTATTCACTTTAAGGTGGTTAACATGTAAACTGCTATGTGTAACATGTACTTGGGACACCCGTAGTAGAAAGTTTTTCTGTATTAGGATTAGGTTTTGAGAATAAATTTTAAAATAATGACTTCTGTTTGCCTTGTTTTTATTAGTCAAACATAAGAGTTGTAAGTAAAATACATTCTAGATAGAATGCTATTGTTTTAAAAATCATAATTAAATCAAAATTGACTTTGGTAGTTTAAGTGATGGAACTTTTTATTAGTTAACAAGAGTTAGTTTAGCCAATTCTAATTCTATATATTTTAAAAACTTAAATTTATGTTTTTTGCTCCTGTAGGAGTATTTAAAAGACATTTTAAACTTTGGTGTTAGTTACAAGTTTTTAAAAGTTACTTTGCTCTCACTAAGAAGATAAGAGGGGTAGTTAGAAGCCGTTAAAATGCAGGGATGTGATGAAGCTGGTTCGAGGATGTTTGGCTTCTAGGGATTTTTCCCCTGCTGTAAAGAAGAGTTAGGTTTGGGTTTTTTTTCTTTGTGAGAGTAAGGGTTTGAATGGCTGCTTTTCTTCTCCTAGCTGCTTAAAAGAAGCTAAGGGTACTCCTTGGTGCCAGAGATGACTCCTGCTGAGTCTTTCAACTCCTGGGTTATCTCTGATGTACCCATTATCTCTGGTATGTGGGGGGGCGGCGCGGGGGGGAAGGGTACCACTACCACACAGCCTCTTCAACGATCTGCTTGAAAGGGTCCCATAAGATAAGGCCCTGGAGGGAAGAGGAGCCCAAGAAAGCTGGTTAATATTCAAGGACCACCTCCTCCATGGTCAAGAGCAGCCCATCCCACTGAATAAGAAGACAAGCAAAAATGTCAGGGGGCCTGTATGGACGAACAAGAGGCTCCTAGCAAAGCTCAAACACAAAAAAAGAAGTATAAAGAACGTGGAAGCAGGGATCGGTAACATTGAAGGAATATAGAGGCACTGACTGAGCTTGCAAAGATGCAGTTATGAAAGTCAAAACCCAACTAGAATTGAATCTGGCATGGGATGTCAAAGGTAATGTCCTTGTCTGAGAGACAGGTGTCTGCTAGGGAAGGCAGGAACCTCCCTTGGAATGTAAAATGTAAAACCCTTTCCCTCTGAATTGTTATGAATTTGAAATCAAGGGGCTCTCAGGCAGAGATATGAGGATAGGAATAACAATTCTTTACTAACACGTAAAACAAAACTAACAAATAGCAAAAAAACTAAGGCGTAAAACCACAAACAGAACCAGACACCCAGTACCAGTCTGTTTGGCCTCAGGCACTTTTCCCTTTGGTGCAGTTCCAGTCACAGCCAGCAAGGGCGCTGGTGACTCCCTGATGGCAGGGTGGGTGCGGTGATTCCCCCTCGGCTGCAGGGGGCGCTCCGGCGCCAGCCCACGTGACACGATGTAATGGCGGCTGAGCTCAGGGCAGGGAGGGATGGAGAAAAGGCTTTTCTCCACAAGCCCTCGGGGCAGCCTATGTCGGTGCTGCAGCAGGACCCCCGGGAGTAGCAGGATGGGACAGCAGGATGTCCTGGCAGGTGGGGGCTGCAAGGCTGCAACGTAGCAAAGTCTCCGAGCAGGGCAGGATAAGTGGGGAAGGACCTGGCAGCCCCCTTGGAAGGGCAGGGAGATGGAGAAAAACTCACAGCAGAAGGGAGAGCAGGTCTGTGCTGGCAGTGCGTCCCTTTAGCAATCAGCAGCTCTGACCGTTCTGCTCCGAGATGCCCCAGGAAGTGAGAGAGCCAACAGCTGTCTCATCTTGCCTTTTTACCAGCCCAAATCTCGCGTTATCTCTGCCCCCCTGAGAAGAAGCTTGCCTCTCTCTGGCTTGGCTACCTTCTTTTGTTTTCTTAAGTACCCAACCATTAGTTCCTTAGCAACTTATGGGAGAAAAAAATCCTTAAGAATAACAAAGGGAAGAAATCCAAACCCCAACAGGTAAGAAGTACATAGGTGGCAAAAGAAAGACTGGGGAAATATGGGCCCACTGTTGAATGAGACAGGGGCCCTGGTGACATAGGACAGGGAAAAATCTGAGCTACTGAATGTCTTCTCACTTCAGTCTTTACAAGCAAGAACAGCCTTCAGGAATCCCAGGTGCCAGAGACCAGGGGAAAAGGTTGGAACAAGGAAGATATACCCTTGTTGGAAGAGGATGAAATCAGAGAGTGTTTAAGCAAATCAGACATACGATGGTCCATGGTTCTTGATGGGATGGACCCGAGTGATGAGGGTCACTGCAAGATCACTCTCAGTAATTTTTGAACAGCCATAGAAACTGGGAGAGGTGCCTGATCAGAAAGAACATGGAATAGTTAGCAGGGGACAGGGAGTTTTGTGTATTTTTATTGAATGGCCACCCCTGGTCATTCATTCAAGCCAGGATCATTGGATATACCACCAGTACTTCTACTGCCTTATTTCCCTTTCAATAACCTTTCACAACAAAACAGACTCACCTTCAAATTCACTATGCACATCAACCTGAAAAGTCTGAGGAAACTTCCAACAGAGAGCAATAGATACATATAATTATCTATCAGAGAGCTTTGACAGAACTTATAAAATAGAACCCATAGCATTTGAGTAAATAACCATCAATCTGCAGATACAGTTCAAAATCTAGCTCAGCCTGGTAGAAATAGTTCTGAAGTTCATATCAAATAGATAAGTCACCACTGACTTTAGCATCCAAAATTATTCGTTGTGCCTTTTATAACTGAGCAGTTTGTATGTACAGATAATCTTTACTCAACAGATGCACTCAGAAATTAAATTTGTTTAAATTGTGTTCTATTTATTAATTTCCATGAGGCCTAAGCTAAATTTGATGTTGAAGTACAAAGCCCACTGAAAACTCCAGAGTTTTTTAGAATTTCAGGGTGAAACTAATATTGCTACTGATTATTACTAAGAATGCCTAATTTCTTTTTTCAAGTTAGGCATTGTATTCTCAAAGCAAACATTATCTTTTCCCAGAAAAGTTTACTTTTACTGAAATCAGAAGGCAATGTAAGTCTGGGAACAGAGAAGAGACACAAACATCATGATAAAAAATAACTAACTATGGTTATTTAGCAAAAAAAAAAGTTTACCTAATGATTGTTATTTCAATGTGTATAGCTCATAAAATAAGTAAACTCCCAAGCATTCAAAAAGATCACCTGGGTTGTTTTAATTTTAATGCAGAAAACTGGACTTTAACCAGAGATCTGACTAAGAGGTAGGTGGGTGGTTTGTAACACTGTTCACTAAGTATGTCACTAAGGAGACAAAAAGACAGTTAAGGAGAGAAACAGTCAGCCAGGGTGTCCTGGTTTAGGGCAAATATTTAGGAGGAAACTTCTGGGGGGGTCTCCTTTAGGAAGAGTCGATTTCAATTACTCCTCCCCTTACAGGTCCGGGAAGAATTTTTTTAGAGAAAAGTGGAAAAAACTATTTAACTATTATTTAACAAATAGAATATTTATAAGTATATGAAAAATTTGGATAATATGAAAACAATGAAACTTCTCTTTTTTCTGAAGTGATGGTAGATTCAGAGTCTGTCTGAGTCCAGTTCAGTTCTCTAGTGGGGGGGCCGATTGCCGGGCCCGGTTGTAGAAGTTGGCTCGCCAGGGGCCCCTGGTGTCCTGGGGCCACGTGATGCCAGCCAGTCCCAGGAAGAGGAAAAAAGGAAAAAATACCTAGTAAAAGAAATAAAGTTTCTCCTTGTAAAAAGCTGGGAAAAATCTGAGGAAACTCTCTGCTGTGAGTTCTTCTAGTACTTACACTAGAGAGAATAAAAAAAAAAGAAAAAAGAAAAGAGATAATGCTGTCCGCTGGAATGTAACCTTGCTTCGTAGGAGTAAAGGTATCCTGCAGATAAACGGCAAGTGTTTTTTTTTCCTCCACCTTCACTCTCTGTTTTTTTGGGACAATTTAAAGTTGCAGAACTTAAGGTCCAGTATAAGTAAGAGGACGATTGGGGATACAAACAGGTTATATGGCCAACCTAGGACATTCCACCCCTTATCCCTATATTGTTATTTTAGTACCTAGACTAATACAGTCTGATTCTACACACACATATATGTATACATATATATACAGTGTACAGCAACTTATAGACAATGTTAGTAAAATTTAGTAAATAGTGGTATTTATATACATATATATAGTGTACAGTTATATACAGACAGTGTCCTTGAAATTTAGTAAATAGTGGTATTTACACATGGTTCTCATTTAACAATTAAATGATCTTGGGGTACACATTGTGTTGTTCTATTTTTTTGTATTATTTACTATGTGTAACCTGGTCCTTGAGTAAAGACAATCCCACGGATGAGTTTGTCTGTATTTGAGGTAGAGTTGACTCACACTGTCTTCCCTAACAAACTTCTAATATGTACTACAGGGACCTTGTCTCTGTCTACTGTATGTAGGGACTCAGACTGGGCCGGGTTAGTTCTATTGGAAGATCCTCTAGTGTTCACTAACCAGGTGGCTTTTGTTAAATGTCTTTTTTAATTTTTAAAAGAGCCTCCACCCAATGTTTTCAGGGTGGTTTTTAATAGTTTATTGTATCTCTTTATTTTACTTGTAGCTGGTGTATGGTAGGGGATATGGTATACCTATTCAATACTATGTTCCCTAGCCCAAGTGTTGATAAGGTTGTTCTTGAAATGAGTTTTGTTGTCTGACTCAATCTTCTTAGGGGTACTATGTCTCTAAAGGACTTGTTTTTTAAGGCCCAGGATGGTGTTCTGGGCAGTGGTATGAGGTACAGGGTAAGTCTCTAACTATCCTGTGGTGGTTTTTACTATTGTGAGTATATAGTGTTTACCTTGGCGTGTCTGGGGTAGTGTGATGTAATTAACTTGTTAAGTCTCTCTATATTTATATTTGGACTAGTGTCCCCTATACTATAGGGGTTTTACTCGTTTTGTCTGTTTAATGGTTGTACATGTTTTACAATCATGAATTACCTGAAAGATGTAGTCTATGGTTAGATCTACTTCTCGGTCTTGTGCCCATTTATAGGTGGTATCTTTACTCTGATGACTTGAGGTATTATGGGTCTATTGAGTTAGGAACAATTCTCCTTTGTGTTGTTAATTTAAGTCTATTTGTGATACTTTTATCTTTGTAGCCTGATCTACTTGTTTGTTGTTCTGGTGTTTTTTATTAGCCCGACTCTTAGGGATATGGGCATCTACATGACGGACTTTCACAGGCAGTTTCTCTATTCGGATAGTGATGTCTTTCCACACTTCAGCAGCCTAGATTGGTTTTCCCTTACACTTCCAATTAGCCTTCTTCCACTTCTCTAGCCATCCCCACAGAGTATTGGTTACTATTCACGAATCGGTGTAGAGGTAGAGTTTTGGCCACTTCTCTCTTTCAGCAATGTCCAGGGTTAGTTGAATGGTTTTAAGTTTGGTTAGTTGACTTGATCTACTTTTTCTTGTAGTAGTTTTTGTAACCTGTCGAGTGGGGCTCTACACAGTTGTTTTCTACTTCTGTTTCATCCCTACAATATGACAGGAATTTTTCGTAAAAAGAGCGCAGTGTGTGTCTTCTGCTGGTAGTTGATTGTATGGTGGAGTTTCCTCAGTCTGTGTCACTTGTTCTTGTTCTTCTTCACTGGTGAGATAAAAGTTTTTACTTTTAGGTTAATTTGTAATTATCTCCAAAATCCCAGGGCGATTCAGGTTTCTAATACGGGTGTGTTGTGTTATGAGGGCAATCCACTTGTTCCATCTAGCACTGGTGGCATGGTGGGTAGATGGAACCTTTGCTTTGAACATCCACCCCAGCACCGGTAGTCGGGGTGTCAGGAGGAGTTGTGTTTCAGTGTCAATAATTTTTGAGGTGGTTTGGACTCCTTTATAGGCTGTTAAGATTTCCTTCTCTGTCGGAGTGTAGTTGCTTTCGGACTTTTTGTAACTTTGACTCTAGAATCTTAGTGGTCGGCCTTGAGTCTCTCCAGGTACCTTCTGTCAAAGGTTCTATGGCAGACCGTGGCTCCCGGCTGTAGAGTAGAGTACGTTCTTTACATCTGGTCCTGTCCTGACAGGGCCAAGCGCTACCGGATGAGCGATTTCCTGTTTGATCTGGGTGAAGGCTTGCTGCTGCTCAGGGCTCCACTGGAAAGTGTTCTTCTTGTGGATAACCAGATAAAGAGGGCTCACGATCTGGCTGTACTCGGGAATATGCATTCTCCAAAAGCCTATGGCACCTAGGAAAGCTTGTGTTTCTTTCTTGCTGGTCGGTGGAGACATTGCTGAAATCTTGTTGTTAACCTCCGTGGGAATCTGGCGCCGTTCATCTTGCCACTTCACCCCCAGGAACGGGATCTCATTTCTGAGTTCTTTGTGATTCTCTTCTATCTCATGTCTGAGTTTCTTGTGATTCTCTTCTATTTTCTGTAGTTGTTCTTCTATAGCTGCGATTCTTGCATGTGTTGGGTCACACAGTATTTTCATACGTTCGGAGCTTCCTCGCCATCTCTGCCATAGTCGCCTCTGTCTCGTCCTGTATTATTAGGGCTAAAGAAGTTTGGTGTTCTTGTGGCTTGAGGTGTATAAGTTTTTGTTACATTTTGGGTGTACATACCATTAAGTCTGGGTTACTAGGCGCATTTAGATCCTCTGTGAAAACCAGTTCTGTTACGGCCATTTCTCTTAAGTGTTGAATCTCTTGTTTTATTGTCTTCCACTGGGTTTGCTGTATATAGAGATCATCTACACACATGTATCTGTGTGCCTCAGCTGCCAAGACTCGTGACCAGAGACTCCTAGGGAGAGCCCCCCTTACTGTTTCCTGGTTGATAACTGGTTCATGTAACAGGTGTCCCAAATGTCTCGCTTTAGTATTGTTTAGAATTGTAACGTCGCCTGTGGCATCTCAAAGACGGACTAATTAACTAATTATAGATTCATCAGGGCGTCGAGTGTAATCCTTTCTTAGACCACGAAGGTCCTTCAGGGAAAGAGACTCGATAGTGTCTCCTGCCCTTGAGTCAGTTCTTGTCCCTGAGGGTCCTTCCCCCTCATCCCCTGCCCGTGAGGGTCCTTCTCCTTCATCAACATCATCATCATCCATTGGTCGATCTGTTTTGGTTTTGGCCTTCTTTCCTGCAGCAGCGACTGCCAGTGGCTTAGGCTCACTCTCTGGGTTAGCTACGGGTTTAGGCTCACTGTCTGGTCCAGATGCTGGCTTAGGTTCCCTGTCTGGTTTAGTTGCAGCCTGCGGGACTTGGGCTGCTTCACCTTTCTGGCCTCGTGCCTCTACCTGCTGCCCTGCCTCTCCTTCCTTGCCCTGTGCCTCTATCTGCTGCCCTACAGCATCCAGCAGCGTGTGATAAGCATATGCCAGGGCCCAGCTTATTTTAATGATCCATTCTTCCTTAGAACCATCATTACACTTCTCTTTCAGATATGTGGCCACCCTAGTTGGGTTCTGTATTTGGTCGCGTGGGAAGCCCCAAGCTATAGGTTCTGAGAACTCTTTCAAGATCTGGCCCAAATCCTCCCATTCTCTGCACCACTCGGGATTTTCCACAACTCGGTCAGGTTTCTACTCAGTCCCTCTGCACCTATCATCCTCAGCCCCTCTGGACCTATCAGCACTCATTTTAGAAAAGTTGTAAACCGTATAGAGGAAACTCACCGTCTGGAATATCAGCAAAGTGGTTTCTTTGGCATCTAGGAGAAACTGAACATTTTCAAAAAATGATGTAACAGATGATGTAACAGATTGAAAGGAGAAGAGGAAAGGGAAAGACTGGGAAGCCTCATCCCCTATTCCCCTCTTAGGGAATTGGGTGCAATTATCAACAAACCCCCAGAACATGCTATTGAAACTAGGATACAAGATAGGAAAGATAAACAACAGACTGTAGATATCTTGAACAATTCCTAGTAGTTTAGCTACTATCTCTCTATAAATCAGTATCACCATGACCAGCAAAACAGCAACTTTAAGCCGTATCCCTCTACAGTAAAAACTCTGTGCCAAGAACAACAGAGGGTAGCAAAGCCAGCCTAGGAACCAGTAAGCTAACATAGCTGCCCCTATGCAGAGGGACAGTATGAGCTCAAACAGCATGGCTACTGACTGCTCTTTCTCGATACAGAGCAAGCACATCCAAAATACAAATCAGTACAAGTTTTTTCCACTTTCTCAAGCCCCGTGGTGGGTGCCAATACTATTTGTCCTGGTTCAGGGCAAGTTTTAGGAGGAAACCTCTGGGGGGGCTCTCCTCTAGGAAAGGTCGATTCCAACCATCCCTCCCCCAAACAGGTTCGGGAAAAATTTCCTTAGAGAAAAGTGGAAAAAACTATTTATTTAACAAATAGAATATTCACAAGCATAGAAAATTTGGATAATATGAAAACAATGAAACCTCTCCTTCCTCTGAAGAGATGGTAGATTCAGAGTCCATCTTGGTCCGTTTCAGTTCTCCAGCAGGGGTGGGAGGGAAGGGGCTGGGCCAATTGCCAGGCCCGGCTGTAGAAGTCGGGGGCGGGGGGGCCCTGGGGATTTCCCTGGTGTCTTGGGACCACACGATGCCAACCAGTCCCAGGAGAAGGGAAAAGAAAAAAAAAACAGCAAAAGAAACAAAGTCTCTCCCTGCAAAAAAGTTGAGAAATGTCCGAGGAAACCCTCCGCTGTGAGCTTTTCCAACCACACCCAACCAGAGATTGAGAGTGAGATATTGCTGTCCTGCCAGAACGCAGCCTCTTCAAGGCCTTTCTGTGGGAGTAAGGTGTTTGGTGGTGGCGCTGGAGATCTTTCCGGATGAAGTAAGTAGTCTTCCTCAGATGAACGTTTGACCTTTCTTCCTTGCGCATGCTCTCTATGTTCTTGGCACAAGTCCAAACCCCAGAGCTGGTGTCAGGATCAAAAACAGGATCTTTGGGCATTGTTTCTGCCCGTTATCATTTGCCATACATCCTCCTATCAATGGCCCGACATCCTCTCCTTCCTACTTAGCAAGCATAATAAGTGTGGAGCAAGTGATATAAATTGTTTAGCAAATAGCTGCAGATTTTGACACTACCAGTAGCACCCACAAACAGCAGTTAACCCTTACATCTTCAGCCTTCCGTATCATCAGGAGTTGGTAGCTATATGTGTGCATTTCTATATCTTTTCTGTCTTCCTCTCTTTCTTTTTCTTCTAATTCCCTCTTCTTGAAATATTTTGAGTAACTTAACATTGAAGAGTCCTAAAGTTTGGTAAGTTGAATGGTCCAAGTTACTGCTTTGAGAAGTGTTTTTTGCTGATTGAATGTTGTAGTAAACCTTTTGCCAAAGTATTGATTTTCTAAAGTGCCAGTAAAGTCTTTTATATTGTTTTGGCCTCTTGAGAATATCTTGTCTCTATTTCTCCTGTGCATCCAACTGAGAGTGCATGAACCATTGTAAGGCCTTTTAAAATTCTCATCAAGTGAGTTGATTGGGGTCTTATAGAGGTAAGTAGTTTTAGAATGTCCACCTCTTAAAGTTATCTTAAACCAAGATAGTAACCCTAGTCATTCTATGATTCCATGATTCTATGAATTGTTAAACTGCACTATTTGTGAATCTGTGATCATGAAAGTTCTTATTGAATGTGACCAGACATGTAATGCTTAATTGGCTCTAATCAGAAATTAAGCCTAGCTGCACCCAGCCCCTCTGATCTCTGAGGACCAGATGAAATGCAAAGGGGTTTATTTTCTGTCAGATTTCTTAATATTAATTGCAGTAGCTAATCACCAGCCAGATGTAGCCCCATTTGTAGCAGTGGTTCAAGCCCAGAGAGTTACATATCCCCTGAGGAATTTGTGGGGGCCTAGAAAGTGAGGCCCCTCTGAAGGTAGAGTTAAGTTTGGCCTTGGAAAGGGAGTCAAACTCCCCCCTCCCATCCCTCAGTTAACAATGGTATGTTATGTCTCACTCTTTCCTCCCTTACTCCTTCCCGACTAGGCCCTGACTCTCTGACCCTTCCCTGTTCCTCCCCTGTACCGTTATGAGATAAGTTGTAACCCTCAGAATAAAAGTCTGAAAGCTGTGTTTTCTGGGGTCTTTTGTCCCTGAACCCAAGCAGAGCAGACCATGGTGTCTTGTGTCTGATTTGGGCTCTGGACAAGGGAACACTCTCTCTCTCAGCAGCTCTCCGGCTTTTGGGACAGTGGCCACCATCCCAGGGAAGCCTGGCTCGCGGCAAGGGGAAAAGAAGTCCTCAGCTGAAGCTGACTTTAGCAAAAAGGAAACTTTCAGAACAAGGCCACAGGCCACACCCATTCACTAAAATCCTTTGAGCTCTGCGCTTCAGCCAGTTCTTCACCCAGTGCACCACATAACAGCTCATCACACAGGTGGACAATTGTCCTGGGTTGATCATATGATATTTGTATCCTCAATCGTCCCTCCTGCTTATGCTGGATATTAAGCTCT
>JAHLSL010013604.1:902930-946605 GCA_025920805.1 Petroica traversi | reverse complement strand
CCTGGGACTGGTCAGCATCTCTGTGGTCCAAGACATCAGGACAACCCACCCGGGCCCCCCCCCGATTTCTGCAGCCAGGCCTGGCCATCTGCCCAAGCCACCGGAGGGACTGAGACTGACCCAGACGTCCGGACTCTGGATCTACCATCTCTTCAGAGGAAGGAGAGGTTTCATTGTTTACATATTATCCAAATTTTCTATGCTTGTGATTATTCTATTTGTTAAATAAATAGTTTTTTCCACTTTTCTCTAAGGAAATCTTTTCCCGAAGCTGTTTGGGGGAGGGGTGGTTGGAATCGGCTTTTCTAGAGGAGAGCCCCCCCAGAGGTTTCCTCCTAAAATTTGCCCTAAACCAGGACAGAATGATGCTGTGGGGGACAGTACCAAAAGCCTTAACAAAATCCAGAAAACTACATCCACCACCTTCCCTTCATCCATTAGGCAGGAATAAGAAAGAAGGGAAATTATGTTGGAGTTTTTTGCAATTTATGTGAAGAAGCATCTTTTCAATGAGTAAAAATGGCCACATTTAATAGCCACAGTAAGTTAATCTCGGGACTCTTCTCTTTGTGACGAAGTTCAGTGCAGGGAAAATCAAATATCCTTAACAGAGGGATGCAAACTTGAAATTAAGGCATGAATTGAGGTCTGCAGTAGCTTATTGCAGGCAATAATAGATGTGGTTTTATAAGTCTTAAAAGTGCAGGCTTACCATCAAGTTCTGCTCCTATGCATTACCAAAGTATTGTTAAAAATAACAGCAATTATTGCAACTAAAATCACTTTTTAAAATAAACAAGGATATTATCTTTGTTCTTCATTGGTCTAGACTGGAATCTGCCAGTTTTCTTCACAGGGGGATCAATAACATTGCTTAAATTATTCATCATCCCAGTAAAAAGAATCTTGCAGTTCACTACTCAGCCATATTTTATCTACAGTAGCCACAGATCTCGATTTTATCTCTATTGCCCAAACTGACAGAATGGATGTCTGAAGTGGATATGTAATTTTGAAATAATGAAAAACAGTTGTTCTTAGCATTTTGCTTAACCTAAACAAAAAGACATCTGCAGAAAAACCTAACATTGGACTCATATTTCATGTATTTTCTCTAGATTAAAATGATTTCTTTTCTTGGTTTTAGAGGCTATGATATTATAACCTAAGTTCTTATCTATGCTAGTTAGCATGCTCAATTATCTTTTTTTAAAATAATTTTGAAGACACGTTGATTTTTTTCCATCCATTTAAATCTGTCCCTGATTCTTGTCCCTATCACAAATAAGAGCATCCATTCTCTAGAACACAAATGTAAAAGAATCTATCCAAAATCAATTCATTTTTTAATTTAAAAATCTATTTGCAATATCTGATAATCCCATATTTAAATCTTGTACCATGTTTTCTTAAGTCTTATAATCTGGTTATTTTGTCCCTTATACATGGGGTTTGTTTCTCAGTGCATATGCACTTGCAACCATGCAACTCCTATGATGTATCTCAGAACTTGATTAGACAGGAGACTACATTGCATCAGAGCCCCATTCATATATGAGAAAAGAAATCCAACCATCAACTTCCATGAAAGAATACTAGAACATGGAGAGATATAATTTAATAACAATAAACCCAAAGCATTTTATTTAGTTTTTCCAGAAGAAAACATTTCAACAAACCCAGAAATTTTCAATGGTAATTTTTTTCCATCATCTTTGTTGCCAATTACATCGATTCCCATGTTCTTCTCTTTTGGTCTGATTCTGAAAGGGCATCATAAAATGCCTTAGGTGAAAGTAAGAATGGCTCTAAAATAGGCAGGTTAGAACATTTTATATAAATGTAAAAAAATCTCTTAGCTCTCCATTAGCTACATTCATTCCTGATTTTTAAATGTATATTTCAAGCCACTGTTTGTATTCCTACTACTCCCATGATGGCACCCAAACAGGAAATACTATCGCGATAGATCTCTATCAGGTATGTTTCTCAAAACCAGTGTGCAAATGCACCATCAAGATTTATCTTTAGAAAACATTTTATTTCAAGATTTAACTCCAGGATAAAGAAACACTTGGAATCAAATTACTATATAATCATTACAATTTAGAGATTAAAAAAGATCTAAAAGTTGATTTAATCAATCCTCTTAAGTAACCTACAATGGGTTGTGTAAAGCAGTGATCTCCACAGCAGGATGCATACACCCCAGGAGGTGTGCAAGGTGAGCCATTGGAGTGCCAGAAGAAAATATTAAAACTTCTACTTATATTTGCTTTTAATATAGAAAAAACTGTGGGAAGAGATGGGATGGAGTTGAGGTGCAGGCTGTGGGACGTGCCTGCAGAAGCACATGGCAGCACAAAGGAGCACATGGCAGCAACCTTGGGGAAAGGAGGTGCCATGCGGCAGAGCCCTGTGGGAGAGAAGCCTGCAGGAAGCTGACAGACCCCTGAACAGTGCATGATAACCCCATAGAAGGGCATTTAGACTGCATGTTGCTGATGTGGCAACATGGGATAGGTCACATAGGGAGAATTACTATGTAAGGAAATACTGTGCCTTGGGAAGTGTATAAAACCAGCTCGTTTCCTTGAATAAACTATTCAGATTCCCTGCCGGTCTGGGTCCATGTCTTGTCCTTACAAAAAACTAAGAAAGAAAATAAGGTTTACTAATATTTAATATATGGATTGAAACTGGTGCCCTCACTCAATCTCTGTGTCAGATGTGACATGTATGGTACGCGATGTATCCTGAGAGAAGAGTTGATGTTTCACAACACAGAGAGGTTGACAGTGGCACCCTCACTCATTTGCTTTCAGTGCATTACAATGTGTTGCAGTTCATGTGTGCCCAGCTAAGTGGATTTACAGATTATAATACCTAGTTTTGACTAAGATAACCCTCTCAAAATGGTCAAGTGGCTTAAAAACATTCCTGCAAAGAAACTTTGGATTGAAGATAATACTGATAATGAAAGCACAAGGAAACAACAAGGAAATGGCAGACCTGACACTTCTCCTACTTCTAGCATGAGTTCTTTGTCAAAGTAAAAACAATCATGACCTAATCAGATCTGACAAGAATACAGCCCAAATGTATTGAAATTATCAATATCAAAATAAACTGAATTCAGAAACAAACTTCTGAACTACTGCATCAGAAAATGTTAAACCAAATTTTACAAAAATAATGAATCATAACCAATCACATAGCTCTCACTTTAAAAAAAATGCTTTTGGGGAAAGCCAAGAGATTTTTTTGTACAGTTCTATTGCGTTTGCATGGCAAATCCTTGACAGTGGAGGGCTACAGAGGTGGCTTCTGTGAGAATCTGCTGGAAGCTTCCTCCATGTCTGACAGTCAATCCCTGGCAGGTCCAAAGATGGATGTGGTGCTGGCCAAGGCTGGGCCAATTAGAAATGGTGGTAACACCTCTGTGATAACATATACAAGAAAAAGAATAAAAAAAGTTATTGCGCAGATGTAATTGCAGCCAGAGAAGAGTGGAGTGAGAATATGTGAAAGGAACAACTATGCAGACACCAAGGTCAGTGGAGAAGGAGGGGGAGGAGGTGTTCCAGGCGCCGGAGCTCAGATTCCCCTGCAGCCCATGGTGAAGACCATGGTGAAGCAGTCTGTCCCCCTGCAGATCCACCTACAGCCTGTGAAGGAGCAGGTGGATGCCTTAGAGGAGGCTGTGACCTCGTTGGAAGCCCGTGATGGAGCAGGCTCCTGGCAGGGACATGCAGACCCATGGAGAGAGGAGCTCATACTGGAGCAGGTTTCCTGGTAGGAGTTGTGACCCCGTGGGGGACCCACACTGGGACAGGCTTTTCTTGTAGGACTGACCCCGTGGAATAGTGACCCACGTTGCAGCAGTTTGGGGAGGACTGCTGCTTGTGAGATGGACTCATGTTGGAGAAGTTCATAGAGAACCGTCTCCCATGGGAGGGACCTCATGCTGGAGCAGGGGAAGGACTCCTCTCCCTCAGCAGCAGCAGAAATAATAGGTGATGAACTGTCCATCATCCCCATTCCGTCTCCATGCACTGCTGGGGGAGGAGGTAGAGCTGAGAAGGAGGGAGGGGTGGGGGGAAGGTGTACTTAAGGTCTTATTATACTTCTCAATATCCTGTTCTGATTTTCTTAATAAAAATTTGAATTAATATCTCTAATTTGAGTCGGTTTTGCCCGTGATGGTATTTGATGAGTGATCTCTTGCAACCTTTATCTCTACTCATGAATCCTTCATTATATGTTCTCTCCCTTTTCCAGCTGTGGAGGGGAGTGATAGAGAGGCTTTGGTGGGTGCCTGGCATCCAACCAGGGTCAATCCGCTACAAAAATGAATAAATAAAATAAAAGCTTTTAAATTGCAAATATTGTTTATACCATCTTTATCTCATCCTTCTTTAATTTCTATTTTTGTGTATTATTTATAATGTACAATACATGTATATAATTTATAAATATGTGTATATATATATAGGGGGGGCGCACACTCAAAAAATTTTACTGATGCATGATCACTTTGATACATTTATCTAATTTAACAAGTCTGGAGACCACTGCTCTAGAGTAGCAAATGGATGGGTCATGATCAATGGAGTAGAATCCAGTTGGAGGCCTTAAGTCAGTGGTATTCCCCAGGGATCAATACTGGGTCCAGTCTTATTCAACTTTTTATCAATGACCTGGATGAAGAGAGAGAATGTACCCTCAGCAAGTTTGCTGATGATACAAAACTGGAGGGGAGTGGCTGATACACCTGAAGGTTGTGCTGCTATTCAGCAGGACCTTGATAGGCTGGAGTTGGGCAGAGAGAAACCTAATGAGGTTCAACAATGGCAAGTGTAGGGTCCTGCACTTGGGGAAGAATAACCCCAAATACCACCACAGACTGGGGGCTGACCTACTAGAGAGCGGCCCTGCAGAGAAGGGCCTGGCAGTCTTAATGGGTTGACTATTGGCCAGCAGTGTGTCCTTGTGGCCAGGAGGTCCAATGGTATCCTGGGGTACGTTTAGAAGAGTGTGGCCAGCTGGTCAAAGGAGGTGATCCTGCCCCTCTACTCATCCCTAGTGAGGCCACATCTGGAATGCTATGTCTAGTTCTGGGGTCCTCAGCATAAGAAAGAAAAGAAGCTAGTGGAGAAGGTCCAGCATCCACAAAGATGATTTGGAGTCTGGACCACCTGTAGAAGCTGGGCCTTTTTAGTCTAGACTGAGCGGGGATGTCATCAATGCATGTAAATATCTCAAAGGTGCCAGACTCTTTTCTGTGGTGCCCAGCAACAGGACAAGGAACAGTGGCAATAAACTAAAATACAAGAAGCTCCACCTCAAAACAAGGAAGAACTACTTTCCACTGAGGGTGCCAGAGCCCAGGAACAGGCTGCCCAGTGAGGTTGTGGAGTGTCCCTCTCTGGACACATTCAAAACCCATCTGGACCTATGTAACCTGCTTTAGGTGACCCTGCCTTGGCAGGGGGGTTGAACTGGGTGATCTCCAGAGGTCCCTTCCAACACTAACAATTCAATGATTATACTTTCAGCATTCATAGAAATAGGTAATCAATTTTCCCAAAATCATTTAGCAACATTCTTATCTCCAAATTGGAGAGATATGGGTTTGATGGATGGACTATTTGGTGGATAAGAAATTGACTGGATGGTCACATCTCATGATGCCTTAAGTTTTTAGCTTTTATATTTTTCAGATTCTGTACTGCATTAGTGTGTAACTCTGAATTCTATATAGAATGCTAGTTAGCTTTCTTCACATTTGGATCAGACTAAACAATCCTTCTGGGCCTGGGAACCAAAGTTGCACCATTTGCCTCAGGCCCCAGAAAGTATAAAGAAAAGTGAATTGGGGGAATGTGACTTCATTACCTGAAACTGCAATTGGACAATTAAGCTCTGATATGCAAATAGACCAAACTTATATCCGTCTGAGAAACTTTTGACTGTCGTTCATCTTGGGTGTAGCCTCTGCGAGGCTCCTGCACTGCCAGGAGCCACACCGGTAAGGCAAAAACATTACCCTTTGAAATTAGAGTCATAAGGTATTGGCATCTGTAATTGAAAAATTCCTCCAATATGGGTTATTAGTGCAATGTGAGTCCAGATACAATACCCCCATGCTTGCCGATAAGAAAGCAGATGGTTAGAGCTGTCGATTACTGCAAGATTTAAGATAAATCAACAAAATTACAGAGGACATACACCCAGTGGTAGCCAATCCCTACACCCTTTTGACCACGCTGACAGACAAATTAGGGTAGTTTACTGTTGTAGACCTGAAGGATGCCTTTTTCTGCATTCCTGTGCATAAAAACAGCCAAGAGTTCTTTGCTTTTGAGTGGAAAAATCCTGAAAAAAGGAGGAAAAGTATACTTATTTGGGGAATTCTACCTCAAGGATTCAAGAATGTTCCAACAATATTTGGAAACCAGCTATCAAAGGAATTGGAAGATTGGAGGAAACAGGAACCAGAATGGGTTATTCTTCAATATGTTGACAACATCTTGATTGCCTCTAGAACCAGAGATGACTGTATACAACCTACCGTAAGTTTATTAAACTTCTTGGGTGGGTACAGAATTTCTAAAGACAAGGCACAAATTGCCAAAGAAGTAGTAGTTTACTTGGGGCTTGAGATCTTTCATGGACACAGACAGCTCGGCAAAGAATGGAAAGAAGCCATCTGCTGACTCCCAGAGCCCCACACCATAAGAGAAATGCAAGCTTTCCTGGGAATAGTAGGTTGGTGTCATTTCTGAATAGCAAATTATGGACTGCTGGCAAAATCCCTATATGGAGCAGGAAAAACAGCTGAAAAAAAAAAAATCAAATGGACTGAGAACACTAGAGCAGCTTTTAAACAACTGAAACACTCTCTAATGTCAGCTCCAGCACTGGGATTCCAAGACTTAACTAAACCTTTTGAACTCTACTTATGAGAGACAGACTGTGGCCTTGGGGGTACTAGCTCAGCGTGTTGGGAACCAAGAGAGGGCTGTGGCCTACTTTTCCAAGCAGCTCGACAATGTTGCCCAAGCCTAGACAGGTGCTTGAAAGACTTGGAGGCTACAGACATCTTCACAGAATCAGAGAATCACTAGGTTGGAAAAGACCTTCAGAATCATCAAGTCTAACCGATGTCCTAACACTTTGGACTTTGGGAGGACAGACTTTGGCCTATTTAGGAGACTTATTCAGGGAGCTCCTTGGGAAGCAGCCCTTATAAACAAGGAAGTCCAGGAAAGGCGGACATGCTTCAAAACAGAGATCTTGAGGGCACAGGAGCAGACTGCCCCTGCGTGCCAAAAGATGACTCGAGGAGGCAAACATCCAGCCTGGATGGGCAACGAGGTTTTGAAGGAACTTGGGAATAAGAAGAGGATGTATCATCTTTGGAAGGAGAGTCAGGTCTCCCAGAGAGTGTTTAAGGGGGCCACTAGGGCATATAGGAAAAAAAATTAGGGAGGCCAAAGCTCGTTTGAATTTAATTTGGCAGCTTTTGCAAAGGATAATAAAAAATGTTTTTACAAATACATTAACAGCAAAAGGAAGGGTAAGGCAAACCTTTGTTCTCTACTGGATGCGGGAGGGAATTTAGTGACTGCAGATGGGGAGAAGGCGGAGGTGTTGCATGCCTTCTTTGCCTCGGTCTTTAGTGGGGAGACGGCTTGTCCTCAGGACAACTGTCCTCCTGGGTTGGTGGATGGTTTCAGGGAGCAGAGTGGTCCCCCTTTTATCCAGGAGGAGGCAGTCAGAGAACTGCTGAGCCGCTTGGATGCTCATAAATCTATGGGACCAGATGGGATCCATCCCAGGGTGATGAGGGAGCTGGCAGACGAGCTTGCGAAGCCGCTTGCCATCGTTTACCAACAGTCCTGGCTCACTGGTGAGGTTCCAGATGACTGACAGCTGGCCAATGTGATGCCCATTCACAAGAAGGGTAGGAAGGAGGAGCCTGGGAATTACAGGCCAGTCAGCCTGACCTCAGTACCTGGTAAGGTAATGGAGCAGTTTGTACTGAGTGTCACCACACAGCACTTACAGGATGGCCAGGGTATCAGACCCAGCCAGCAGGGATTTAGGAGGGGTAGGTCGTGTTTGACCAGTCTGATCTCTTTTTATGACCAGGTGACCAGCCTGGTAGATGCGGAGAAGGCTGTGGATGTTGTCTATTTGGACTTCAGCAAGGCCTTTGACACTGTCTCCCACAGTAAACTCCTGGAAAAGCTGACAGTCCGTGGCTTGGACAGGAGCACTCTTTGCTGGGTCAAGAACTGGCTGGATGGCTGGGCCCAGAGAGTGGTGGTGAACGGTGCTGCATCCAGCTGGCAGCCGGTCACCAGTGGTGTCCCTCAGGGATCAGTGCTGGGGCCAGTTCTGTTCGATATTTTCATTGATGACATGGATGAGGGCACTGAGTCTTTCATTAGGAAATTTGTGGACGACATTAAGCTGGGAGTGTGTGTTGATCTGTTGGAAGGTAGGAGGGCTCTGCAGAGAGGCCTGGAACAGTTGGATGGATGTATGGGCAGAGTCCAATAAGATGAAGTTCAACATGTCCAAGTGCCGAGTCCTGCATTTTGGCCACAATAACCCCCTGCAGCATTATAGGCTGGGGACGGTGTGGCTGGACAGGGCCCAGGCAGAAAGGGACCTGGGGGTACTGGTCAGCAGCTGACTGAACATGAGCCAGCAGTGTGCCCTGGTGGCCAACAAGGCCAATGGCATCCTGGCCTGGATCAGGAGAAGTGTGACAAGCAGGACCAGGGAGGTCATTCTTAACCTGTACTCGGCAGTGGTGCGGCCACACCTCGAGTGCTGTGTCCAGTCCTGGGCCCCTCAGTTTAGGAAGGACATTGAGACGCTTGAGCGTGTCCAGAGGAGGGGGACAAGGCTGCTCAGCGGCTTGGAGCACAAGCCCTACGAGGAACGACTGAGGGAGCTGGGGTTGTTTAGCCTGGAGAAAAGAAGACTCAGAGGTGACATTGTCACTCTCTACAACTTCCTGAAGGGTGGTTGGAGTCAGGTAAGGGTTGGTCTCTTTTTCCAGGCAGCGGCTGACAGAATGAGAGCACACAGTCTTAAGCTGCACCAGGGGAAATATAGGTTGGATACCTGAGAAAATTTTTTTACAGAAAGAGTGGTAAAATACTGGAATTGTCTGTCTGGGGAGGTGGTGGAGTCACCATCCCTGGGTGTGTTTAAGAAGAGATTGGACATGGCACTTGGTGCCATGGTTTAGTTGAGGTGGTGTTAGGGCATTCGTTGGACTTGATGGTCTTGAAGGTCTCTTCCAACCTAGTGGTTCTGTGATTCTCTAACAAGTCCAAGGCATCACCAGAGACTAGTGGTCAATGGCTCACTGTCTGGATGGAAATCCTTGATGAATAGCATCCCTTAGGGGTCCATATTGGATACAGTAGTCTTTATTATCTTATTCAGTGGCACAGACCATGGGATTGAGTTCACCCTCAGCAGGTTTTCAGATGACACCAAGTGAGTGGTGCAGTTGATACACCTGAGGCACAGGAATGCCATCCAGAGGGACCTGGATGTGCTCAAGGAGCGGACCCATCTGAACCTCATGAGGTTCACCAAGGCCATGGGCAGGGTGCTGCCCCTGGGTCTGGGCAACCTCCAGTATCAATCCAGGCTTGGGGATGACAGGACTGAGAGGCATTTAGGGATGCTGGTGGTTAAAAAATTTGGACATGGGCTGGCAATGTGTGCTTGCATCCCAGAAATCCAATCGTATCCTGAGATGTGTAAAAAGAATTGTGGCCGGCAGGTCGAGGGAGGTGATTCTCCCCCTCTACTGTACTCTAGTGAGACTCCAACTGGAGTACTGCATAGAGCTATGGAGTCATCAGTACAAAAAAAGACATGGTCCTGTTGGAGGGGATCCAGAAAAGGGCCACAAAAATGATCAGAGATGTAGGACATCTCTCCTATGAGGAAAAGCTGAAAGGTGGGGTTTTTTAACCTGGAGAAGAAAAGGCTTCAGAGTCCTGATAGATGCCTTTCAGTACTTAAAGGAGGCCTATAAGAGGGCAACAGACTTTTTAATAGGGGCTGTAGGAATATGACATGGGGTAATGGTTTTAAAATAAAAGAGGGTAGATTCAAACTAGATGTAAGGAAGAAATGGTTTACAATGAGAGTGGTGAAACAGGTTTGGCACAGGTTTCCCAGAGTTGTGGTAGATGTCCCATCTCTGGTAACATTCAAGGTCAGGACTTTTAGCAACTTTACCTAGTCAAAGATGTCCCTGATCATTGCAGGGAATTTGGATGAGATGACCTTTATAGGTCCCGTCCAGCTGTCTTGGGTTACAGTCTAAGGTGTAACCAAAAGTACTATTCTACTACCATCTACATGAGCTGTTAAAATGGGAGGAGCAGTGTTCTTTATCTTCTCCATAACTCAGCCCTGATAACTCCCTCCCAGGAAGCAGCAGCCACCCTGGGGGGAGGGCTATCTCTGCTAATGGGCCATCAATGTCTCCCAGCACACTCATGGAGTTACATCATCCCATTGTGAGATGCCCCGCCCTGGGGGAGGAACCGAACATTCCAACCTGTATATAATCTGAGGTTTGGAACACCACTATAGCACTACTACTGGATGCCTGGAGGACAAGAGGTCGATCACCACTGGACCTCCAGAGAAGGACCAGATCTTTCTACAGGATCACCGCTTTGACAAAACCACATCCATCACTCCAACAGGACCGTAGCCACCATTTAATCGGACTGCTACCACCACCCTGACCAACAGGGTGTCAGGTCGTATTCTGACTCTGTCAGTTTAAGCCAGTGTTTCTGTACTATTGCCTTTATTTTAATTTTCCTATTAAATTGTAGTTCTGACTTGGAATCTCTTGCAAGATATTTGTGTGGAGTTAATTCCTCCTGCTGGTTTGCCTTCAAACCAGTACACAACCCAAATAATTTTATGATTCTATGATTTCAATTATATAAGCATTTAAAAATATATATATAAATATAATTTAATAGTAAATTTATTTGAACATTAAAATTACAAGTTCCTTTGTTAATTTACTCCTGACTTAAAATATCCTCTGGTCTTTAACATTCTGTTTAATTACCGGATAATCAATACAGGCTTGTGCTTGATACCAGGTAGAAACACCACAGGGATGAAGGCACAGAAAAAACAGGTCAAAATCAGTTTTAAAACTCAGCATACATAAACTTATATTTATAAATGAGCAATTTTAAGTTGCTATATGATAGGCCTCATCTAGGTCTTATTTATAGGAGCTGCCTCATTTAAACCACGGAAACACCTTATCTAAGTAATGACTGCCTGAATAACTGTGAGCTTACAGGGTTGGGCTCTATACATAAATAATAGTTTGCATTGTGCCTTTTTATTTGGAAGATGCTTTGAGCTATATTCCTACAGATACTTTGGTGCATATTGTTTGCAAAAACACAGGTTAAATACACCAAAACCTAATTTTTCCTAGGTCAGCATGGAATAATATTATAAACTAAATGTAGCAAATTAAACATTGTGTTAAATATAGTATCTTATCTTTATCATGTGTGGAGCAAGTGTGTGTGTTTGCATACTGTACATTATTAGCAAAATGTGCTCAAGTGACTGATTTTCATTTACAATAACAGGCATGCCTTTTTTTCTTTGATGATATTCTACTTGTTGTACAGCTACTGAGAGGCACAGACAAAACTAATGAATATTTCTAAGCAAAATGCTTCACAAATATATCCCATTTATGTTCAAAATAGACTATTTCACCAGGGGAATTTTTGTTTCAGCATCAGCTATCAACAGTCTTTAGAATAAGAGCAGTCTCTTTCAAATGCAGCATTTTTAAGTCACCATTTGTCATTAAATGTATGTTCAAGAGGTTTGTAAAAATTGCCTTTAGTTAAACTGGAAACTGTCAAAGGGTTTCTGTTGCCCTTTCAAGTTCTTAATTATTAGTTTTATTCCAGCCTTTTATGGCAGGTTTAAGATTAAACTACATAATTAAAATAAACTTCCAAGAGAAATATAAACACTTTAAATGTTATGATTAAATTTTGCAGTGTCAAGGTTTTACAAATAACCACATATGTTTTGATTTTCTTATGATGGCATACTAGAATGCTACGTACATTAGACAAAATATTGGTAGCTTTTTATGGGAATAATAGCTAAGCATGGTGCATGTAAATGACCTATTTTCTATGTATGAAAGGTTAAAGTGTTAATTAAATAGTCAGTATTCAAGTCTATGATCATCCACTGTTTAACAACATAGAAATTCAGCAATGTATGCCAGCAGACATTATAAGTTGAATGTTTTCTCCTCTGTGATCTTTGTAATGAAATGGTGGCACCATGATGAGAAAACTAATCTGAGCAAAACACTGAAAAATACTTTAATGATGTTTTAACCATGTAGCAACCCTACTCTAGTTTTCTAATAAATTTTTTTATTTCTTTCCTCTTATAAAGATGTTATTAATTACTGCTGATGCATATTAAATCATGAGTCATTTTCTCACTAAATTTGCATAAAATGTCTAAATGCTAATGCATCTAATGAGGCTTACTATATATGATACAGGAAATATGCTCTTGTGGGTTTTCTGCAAAGCAATATCCTCTGTTTCATTAACAACTAGCTAAAGGTCTGTTGTGAAAAGGAAGAACTATTATGTATATACTGTAAACTTATGATAGTTATGATGTCTACATGATGATTAGAACCCAGTCAAGAATTAGAAGTTGCAAAAGACTAAAACTAAAATTCCTTGACAAGGTTCAGACAGTTGGGGTCGTTTAGCCTGTAGAACATGTGTCTCCTGGGAGACCTGACTGCAGCCTTTTAGTTCTTAAATGAGGCCGAAAGATGAGGACAGACTTCTTAATAGGACCTAGCAATATGACTGGGGTAATGGTTTTAAACTAAAAGAGGATAGATTTAAACTAGATGTAAGGAAGAAATTTTTTACAATACGGGTGTTGAAACACTGGCACAGGTTGCCCAGAGTTGTGGTAGATGCCCCATCCCTGGAAACATTCTATGTCAAGTTGGACAGGGCTCTGAGCAACCTGATCTAATTAAAGATGTCCCTGATCATTGCAGGGGGGTTGGACTAAGTAACTTCTAAAGGTCCCTTTCAGCTCAAACCTTTCTATGCTTCAATGAAGTACAGTTAAATGGCATCCCTGAAAGCAGTCCAGTACTGCTAATAGTGACCACGCAGTTCACTGAGACTTTTCACATGTAGTATTGAATGCCAGGTTTAAAATATACATAGCCCATGATTTTGATGTTTCCATGTTTTATATATCTCTGACTCTCACTTCTAATCTATAGCCACCAAAATCTTGCCAGCTCCCCACTATTTCTCAGAGCAAGTTTAGGCATGCTAATTGTTATATACACTCACCTCCTAAATCCTAAGTGGTATGTAACAAAAGGTTAACCACAAGTAATATTGTAACAAGATGTGCAAGTAAAGCAAGCAAGATAGCAAAGCAAGAATAACAACAAAGCCAGTGAGATTAAAAGCACCATCAAGAGCAAGATAGCTGTAGTGGTGGTTCAAGCTCAGAGAATGACATACCCCCTGAAGAATTTCTGGGGGCCTAGAAAGTGAGGCCCCTCTGAAGGTAGAGTTAAGTTTGGCCTTGGAAAGGGAGTCGAACTCCCCCCGCCTCCCCCTGAGTTAACAATAGTATCTTTCCTCCCTCCCTCCTTCCTGACTGCATCCTGACCTTCGACCCTTCTCCGTGTCCTCCCCTGTACCGTTATGAGATAAGTTGTAACCCCCAGAATAAAAGTCTGAATGTTGGGCGATTCTGGGTCTTTTGCCCCTGAGCCCAAGCAGAGCGGACCCTCGTGTCCTGTGTCTGATTTGGGGCTCCGGGCAAAGGAACACTCTCTCTCTCAGCACCTCTCCGGTTTTTAGGACAGCGGCCACCATCCCAGGGAAGCCCGGCTCCCGGCGAGGGGAAAAGAAGTCCCTAGCTGAAGCTGACTTAACGAAGAGGAAGCTCTCAGAACAAGCCGCCGAGCCGCCGGCCGTCCCTGTGGTCAGCTGTCCGGCCCTCGCCACCGGCCACAAGTGGCGCCTCGAAACAGGGACCTGATCTGGACCCTGAGAATGACCTAGGTTCCTAGCGCATCTTCGACCTGCCACACCCCGACGAACGACTTCCATATCACGGGACCAGTTCGGAGGGAATTCCAAGCAACTCTTTCTCCGAAAAAGAGACAGAACCTTGGAACACCGGAGAAGACCCGAAGGATTTCGTCCTAGCAATGGTTTCAGAACTGGAAACCAGAGGTTGAGCACTCACAAGTGTGTGGTGAGTGCGGCTCTGCTTCTAACCCTCCCCCTCTTCCCCCCCCTCCACAATCCTCGGGTTTCAATCCCATTCCTACAGCAGTATATAGAAATGGGAAACACCAGGTCTACCCTTGAGAGAGAGTTTTATTCCGAAGTCAAAACTACCCTAGGTTTAAGAAAATGGGAGTTAAAGCAACGAAACTTTAAAAAATTCATCAGATGGATTGTTACTCATGTCCCTTCAGTTTCGCCTGCTTTAGCCTCTTGTCCCTACTTTTGGGATGAAGTGGGGGAAAGATTAACCGATAACATTCGCGGAGGAGAACATAACGTTGCAAAATTCTTTTCACTTTTAATTTTAATTTCTGATACATTGGGAACACGGGAGAAAGTTTCAGAGACTCAGTCCACCCCTCCCGCCCCGACTCCGGGCACCCCCTGCCCCCCCGGCCAGTCCCGGCCGTTCCCCAGGTGCAGACCGCGTGAGTCCGCGGAGAGCTGTCTCTCACCGCATTTCCCCGGGCCGTCGAACTCTGCTGAGGGTGGGAGCTGTGCGGGGGGGCCCGGGTCCCGCGGCAAACAGGGGAACTTAGTAATCGAACCGAACAAACATGGCGCGGGCCACGAAGAGGAGTACACAAAAAATTCGGACGGCGGGGAGAATTACACCACCTCCCCTGACTCCACAGCGATTATAACAAAGAGCCACCGGCATGGCCGGGGCGGCCAGGCCACTGCCGTGACTCTCCCCCCCTCCCCTTTCCCCTCCGCCGGGAGCCGCCCACACAGCAGGGGCCAGCCCGGACCAGCCGGGGAATCCTGGGACGATTCCACAGATAAAAAATTCCTTGTTGCTCCCGTGACTTATAACACACGGGGGGCAAATCCAAGGTGGACAGCCTTTTCCTATCAAAATCTAAAAGAACTGTGTAAAGTTTCTAAAGACTTTGGAAGAGAATCATCCTATTTTAAGGGAGTTTTAAATGCAACATTCGAAACACATATGATGGTACCACATGACATAAGAACATTAATGTCCAGCCTGTTAACTGAAGCTCAGTTCTGGCTCTGGGAAAGATCCTGGCAACGACATCTCAAAGAATTATTAGAAACTTATAAAACTAACCAGCACACAGCCTTCCTCACTCTTAACCACCTTGCTGGCCAATCAGATATGGAAAAACCCCAGGACCAAGCTGCTCAAATTCCAATAGAGGTTTTAAATGATATCAAAAATGCAGCAAAAAGAGCTCTACTCTGCTTACCATCCTCCAAGACCCCTTCAGAAAGCTATGCAGTTATCAGGCAGGGGCCTGAAGAAAATTTTGTGGACTTTGCAGACAGATTGAGGGAGGCAATGGCAAAGCAAGTAGAGGATACAAAAATGCAAAAAGAATTACTAAGGTCACTCGCCAAAGAAAATGCAAACACAGAATGTAAAAGAGTCCTCAACTCCCTACCACCAGATCCAAAACCAACGATAGAGCAAATGGTAGAGGCTTGTGCTGAAGTAAGGCCAGACCGAATAGAACCTTCCCCTCAACACCCTTTATTAAATGGACCACAGAGGAACACCATAGCTGCCGCTAACATCACAGAATCCAATAGAGACACCCGCAAATGCTTCAACTGTGGGTCCCCTCATCACTTTATTAAGAACTGCCCTAAGCCCTGCAGAACTAACCCTATTCCTACTAAGCCTCTCACAGGTCCTGGAGTGGCACACTGTCCATGCCTGCAGCAGCACCTGCAGGGAAACGGGCAGTGGAGCGCGGAACAGCACCGCGCTGGGACACAAAATTAAATGCTGACAACATCACACCTGCCGCCCCAGAGGAACCTGCCGCCCCACCACCAGCGGACACAGGAGGCCCACCGAGGACTTGGGGCAAGAGGATGGACTTGGTAAGTGCATCAGCACACCATATCACAAGCGAACACTTCCAACCATTCAAGGTCTCCCTCCAAGGAGACATAGACTGCCAGACGGACATACTCGTTGTTGGGAACTCTACCCAGGGACCACCTATGCTCTTTATCCTACCTCAAATAATAACAGTGTCCCCAAAAATGAATTTCGATATCACAGTGTCTTGCACAAACGTCCCTGAGTTCATCCCACAAGGGCAGTGGGTGGCACATGCCATCATACTGCCCAGGGAGTTTCCCAGAAATGTGTGAACACCAGCCATCTACTGGGCCCAGGTAGTGGGCACAGACCGCCCATCCCTAAACTGTAAGTTAACCAATGGGAAGTCAACAGTACATCTTAGTGGGATGCCAGACACAGGGGCCGATGTCACCATCATTTCAGCGTCTCAGTGGCCCTCCCAGTGGAGTCTCAGACCTTCTGGGGGAGAAATCACAGGGGTAGGGGGAGCAACAACCTCCCAGAGAAGTACCAACAACATCACGATAGAAGGACCTCACGGACACATAGCTTCTATCAGACCCTTTGTGGTGCCATCAGGCTTTACTTTATGGGGGAGGGACCTCCTCGAACAGTGGGGGACACGCCTAGAAATTCCACCAACACCCCAGGATTTTTAGTGGGGGCCACCCAAAGGCGCACCACCCCAGCTCTAACGTGGAAAACAGATAAACCAGTAAGGGTGGAACAGTGGCCCCTTCCTAAGGACAAACTAAGCGCCCTTGAGTCACTAATAGAAGAACAGCTTGCCAAAGGTAATCTTGTCCCATCCAATAGCCCATGGAATTCCCCAGTATTCGTCATAAAAAAAGCAGGCAAGGACAAGTGGAGACTTCTCCACGACCTGCGAGAGATAAACAAAGTCATTGTAGAAATGGGTCCCCTTCAACCAGGCCTTCCATCGCCTCTGATGCTCCCCCGACAGTGGCCACTTGCTGTCATTGATATAAAAGACTGTTTCTTTTCCATACCCCTACATCCTCGAGATGGTCCACGTTTTGCATTCTCCGTTCCGTCAATAAACCGACAGGCCCCTCAGAAATGCTACCATTGGAGAGTGTTACCAATGGGTATGTGTTGTTCTCCTGTAATCTGCCAATGGTACGTGGCAGGGATCCTGTCACCTGTCCGTAAGGCCTTCCCCAAAGCAATCATCTACCACTACATGGATGATGTACTAGTCTGTGCCCCAACCCAACCCTACCTAGAAACGACTTTAACTGCCACCATAGACGCTATTCAACATGCCGGGATGGAGATCCAACCTGAAAAAGTACAACACACCTGCCCGTGGACGTACCTCGGGATTCACATTGCTGAAAGGACCATCACACCCCAACAACTCATCATCAACGACGACGCAAAAACCCTACGAGACCTCCACCAACTCTGCGGGTCAATTAACTGGGTGCGCCCTCTACTGGGATTGACGACAGCAGACCTCGCCCCCTTGTTCCAACTCCTAAAGGGGGGAGAAGGACTGGACTCACCAAAGGCTCTCACCGCAGACGCCAAGGCTGTCATTGGTAAGGTGCAACGCGCACTTTCCTCCCGACAGGCACACAGGATCGCACCAGACCTGCCCTTCCGATTCATCATCCTCGGACAGGTACCGTCTTACCATGGTCTCATCTTTCAGTGGGACGAGAGGCTGAAAGACGCTCTCCTGATCATAGAGTGGATCTTTCTTCCTCATCAACCGTCCAAGACTATCACAACACCACAGGAGCTAGTAGCAAAACTAATACAGGGAGCAAGAACCAGGCTTCGCATCCTAGCTGGATGTGATTTTTCACACATACATATCCCCTGGCGTGACGAGGATCTGGAGAACCTACTCCAAACCAACGAGCACCTCCAGCTCGCACTGGACAGTTACCCAGGCCAAATTACCTGCCACAAATTAAAACACCATCTGTTCAACACAAATTTCCAATTGGCACCCAAAATGCTTCAAAGCAAATCTCCATTAGATGCCCTGACTGTTTTCACAGACGGCTCAGGGTCCTCCCACAAGTCAGTTTTGACTTGGAAGGACCCTAAAACCCAACAGTGGGAAGCTGAAGTCCACGTAGTAGAAAGTTCCCCACAGATCGCAGAATTAGCAGCCATAGTCAGAGTATTCGAGAAATTCCAGGAACCTCTGAATCTGGTAACTGATTCAGCATACGTAGCTGGAGTCACTGCCAGAGCAGAACATTCCTTGTTAAAGGAGGTAACCAACCACAAACTGTTTGGTTTACTCTCCAGGTTAGTGTACCTACTGTCCCACAGAGAACATCCTTTCCATGTCATGCACGTTAGATCACACCAGGATCTCCCAGGGTTCATATCTGAAGGGAACCGCAGGGCAGATGCGTTAGCCATGGTCGTACGAATGGCTAACACACCTGACACCTTTGCACAGGCCAAACTCAGCCACCAGTTCTTTCACCAAAATGCTCCCGCCCTCAGGAGGATGTTCCACTTACCTCTTGCCCAAGCGAGAGCCATCGTAGCAACATGTCCTAATTGCCAGACCTACCAACTTCCTTCAATGAACCCAGGGGTTAACCCCCGGGGACTAGCCAGCTGCCAATTATGGCAGACCGACATTACCCACCTCAACGAATTTGGCAGACTCAAGTATGTCCATGTGTCAGTCGACACATTTTCTGGTGCCATTTTTGCCTCTGCCCACACAGGCGAGAAGGCAAAAGACACTGTTAAACATTTCCTTATGGCCTTCTCTGTACTAGGCACCCCCAAAGAGATCAAAACAGACAATGGTCCCGCGTATACCTCGTCCCACCTTCGAGAGTTCTTCCAGCAGTGGGGAGTGACCCACACCACTGGGATCCCTCATTCCCCCACTGGACAGGCAATCGTGGAAAGAACACACCAAACCCTCAAAAGGGTCCTCCACCAGCAACAGGGAGGGGCAGGGAGCAAATCACCTGTTGAACGACTCTGCAAGGCGCTCTTCACAATCAATTTTTTAAATAACACCCAGGAAGAGCCCATTCCCCCTGTATTCCGGCACTTTTCCAATTCGACCTCAGCCAAATTAAAAGAACAACCGCCGGTGCTGGTCAAAGACCCTGAGACCCATCAAATTGAAGGGCCCCTCCCACTGATTGTCTGGGGACGAGGGTACGCATGTGTGTCCACCCCTAAGGGACCAAAGTGGGTACCAGCCAGAAACATAAGGCCATACAGGCCCTCTAATCAAATATCCAAGAGTGTACTTCCAGGCACAACCAGAGCGGAAAGCAGAGAACAAAAACAAGCCCATCTGGCCTGGAAAAGAAGAAGAAAAAAGGACTTTTAACCTGAACGAAGGAAAAACAGTGGAAGCCTACTTCAGAAAACCTGCAAAAGAACTGACCTGACCGAAGAAAAAACAAGAACCCCCTTCCCTGTCTTCCCCCCTAACTCTCCTAGTGTGTTTTCCCTTGCCCCCTTTTTCCCACCCCATGCCCCTAGAGAGGTAAAGGGAAAGAAGTTTTTTTTTCCTTAATCCTAGATTATCTCAGTTCAATTTACTTTACTTTAGACAGTGTTTACTATTCTCATTGTATTATGTTCCCTCAATTGTCTTAAGGGCTTCATTATGTCCCTAACTAGTAAAACTTTCTCCATATATAATAGAAAAGGGGGAGATGTAGTGGTGGTTCAAGCTCAGAGAATGACATACCCCCTGAAGAATTTCTGGGGGCCTAGAAAGTGAGGCCCCTCTGAAGGTAGAGTTAAGTTTGGCCTTGGAAAGGGAGTCGAACTCCCCCTGCCTCCCCCTGAGTTAACAATAGTATCTTGTGTCTCACTCTTTCCTCCCTCCCTCCTTCCTGACTGCATCCTGACCTTCGACCCTTCTCCGTGTCCTCCCCTGTACCGTTATGAGATAAGTTGTAACCCTCAGAATAAAAGTCTGAATGTTGGGCGATTCCGGGTCTTTTGCCCCTGAGCCCAAGCAGAGCGGACCCTCGTGTCCTGTGTCTGATTTGGGGCTCCGGGCAAAGGAACACTCTCTCTCTCAGCACCTCTCCGGTTTTTAGGACAGCGGCCACCATCCCAGGGAAGCCCGGCTCCCGGCGAGGGGAAAAGAAGTCCCTAGCTGAAGCTGACTTAATGAAGAGGAAGCTCTCAGAACAAGCCGCCGAGCCGCCGGCCGTCCCTGTGGTCAGCTGTCCGGCCCTCGCCACCGGCCACAGATAGCAAGTTTTAACAGAACTTGCAAACTGAAAAATTAGCTAAAAACAAGGTAGACTGAAAAACAGGACGCACCAGGCATGCACTGAAAATAAAGGCAAAAAGTTCACATGTGAGGAAGACTACAGAAGTCTTCATCACAAGACCACCAGAAGACTGACAACCACCATAAAAGGAACTGATGCATGCGTGACAGCAACAAACTGTTGTAAAACCATGGCACAGCTTAATGCAAATATGAGTATGCTAATAATGTGTTGCAATTGTGACGTTGCATGTAAGGACTTTTAAAATGTAATTGTAATAAATACGTAGTATAATATTGGCTTTTCACAAGTGTCATCATGAATATCATGTATATAATGTTAATCCATATAGAAGTAGCTTTTGTTATAAAAACATAATAATTACCAAATGCTTTTTTTCTTTGTTCTAACTTAGATGTAGTTGAAAAATAGCTGTGTTAAAATGTGCCTAACGTACAATTAGCCACCTACTTAGTTAGATAACCACGAATGTGACAAGCACTGACCACAGGACATCCCTATCAACAACAATCATCTGTTGGAAGCTGATGGACAAAGGAAGATAATGAACTCTCCAAAAGAGCTACGTATGCTCTAAAAAGGCGGACCCAAGGAGGAGCCGTGCTAACGAGTTCCTGGAACATGTAAAATAGTTTGGGGAAAAGTTGGAATATGCATAATCTTCTATGAATATGCAACAGGCTGATGCAATAGGAAATGTATATAAGGAAAGTCTCTGACCACACCAAACGTGCTCTTGGCTCAGTGCCAAGGGTACCCAGCGTCCTGGGCGTTGTGACCTTTTGCTGTATTTTGTCCCTTATTGTCTTTTATTAAAAACCTTTATATTTCAACAGCAGACTGGACCTCGTTTTTCACATAACTGAAGGCTAAAGAAGACTGAGTGAGTTTTGGCAGAGAGATTCCACTGACTCCCAGCACGGGATAAACAAATACCTGCTCCATAACTGTCTGACTAGGGTGTTCTATTTTCTTGCCCAGTTTTGGGTTTCACTCCCCTTCCTATCAGTATCCTATTGGCTCCTGACCCTCTCTCCCCTTCCCTTTCCTTCCCCTCTCCCATTGGCCCCTGCTTATGTCAATCAACCCTGTCTCCACCCCCCCAGCCCTCAGACTCTTGGTCAATGATGCTCTGCCTGCCCCTCAACTCCTCGGGACAAAACCTCGACGACTTCCTCCATCTGGGCTCATTTGGATGCTGCTCCCTTCGAGATAATAAACATCTTGGAATTGCAGGCCAGATGGCCCCTTCTGCATCTTTGTCTCCAGGGACGCCTCAGAGTGTGTCAGTGGCTGCCTGAGTCCATCTACAGGGGTCGGCCCGTGTTAGCGTAGGTGCTGTGTAAAGCACCGCCTGAGTGACTCCGGACGAGGGACACTGCAGGAACACGCGCGGCACTGGTCCACCACACCACGGCACGTCGTGTCATAGCATGATCACAATAAGAATGACATTACTGAAAAAATAGTATTACTCCAAACAAAAATATTACATTTAATGAAGGAAAATTGGATGTTTGGATTTTTTGGGGGGGAAAGATTATTTGGGGTTTTTTTTACACATCTGGAACATTTTTGTACCTGGTGCAAGACAAAAGGTCTACTTAAAAAAATTATGCTTTGGCCTACAATTATTTTAATTAGTTTTGATAAATAATTAAGTAATGCATAACACATTTGTCCTGGGTAACCCAAAATGTTATTGTATGCCATATTGTGCCTCAAATTGTTACTGTCTCTTTAAGACCCTGCAGCCGGAAGATGGAATGGCGGGGCAGGGGGGTTGGGGGGTGCCCCAGGCTTTATAACGTCGGAACATGCAGGGAGAGCTCCCTCTCTTGCCAATTGGCTTGCCTCTCATGTCTCGTCTCTCTTGCTTCCTGGCTCTACTTGCAACAGTAGCAACCTGAGAAGCTGCATTTCCCAATCAAAAACTGTTTCAGAGTGAAATTTGCAATACCTATTGGCAGCGCAGAGCCAGGGCTGGTCCGGAGTCGGGCCACCGTTCATCGGTTCTTGAGAGTCTCTTTTCTTTCCCTCCCATAAGAACAGGGATCGGAGACAGCAGCACCAACACTGGTGGAGTCCAGTGGATGGCAGGAGGCTGCAGCAAGCGGCAGCACTGACCTCGCACCCACCGGCAATTCCTATCGGCCACGAGAACTACTTCGTATGCTCCTACTTTGCAATTTTTTTGTTTGAGGGGGAAGGTTGAGCCAAGCGGGGTTATTCTGCCATCTCCCAGACTACATGGTAACCCATGGCAGGCACCATCGTGAGGAAGGGGTCACTCCACCATTTTCAGTTTCTCTTTGTTCCCGGGGAGTCCATGGGATTTCAGCAACTTTATAACTTGTGACTATTACCGGTATTTTTCGCCTGTTGCTATTTTGGGGTTTTTATTAAACTGTTTGGGGTTTTTGTTTTTTGTTTGTTTTTGGTTTTGTTTTTTTTTTTACTTCTATCTATTCGCAGTCATTTCTCCTTATTGATGGAAAGGGATTGGTTAAAACTATAAAGGGAGGAAACTCATTTTAGAGTATCCACCTCTTAAAATTGTCTCAAACCAAGACAATATTTCTTAGATGCAATGCTCTTAAGAATTTGAGTTGTATTTCAACTAAAATTATAGTAATTTATATATATTTATATGTTCCAATATCTAATGTGACTACATGTGATTAATAATTTTTAAATTATGAAAGCATAAATACTGATTTTCTTTTTAGTTTCTTTTTATAAGAAATACTTTTAACTACAGTATAGGCTTAGAATATTCTGTAGCAAATAAAATATTATTCCTAGTAGAATGTAAGTGAATTTAAGTATAATTTACAATAAAATCCTTGAGTCTCTCTTTTAGATTATTGCATTGGCAATCAATGGTAAGCAACAATGCAGGAAAGAAATGGAAGATTTCTGACTTGGTGTAGACACACCGGTGACAGAGGCAACTCACTCTTGCTAGCTTAGTTGTACTGTTATAAATACAGTTAATAAAGTTTGCATTTGTAGATGATTACGAGGTTGATTGTTATGATGGTTGCAATGGTTATATCATGGTTATTCATTGTAATTGTTATGCTTGTTTAATGTTAATCGTTATGTACACTGTTAATTGTTGGTGATGTGCTCGAAAGTTCTTGTTAATCGAGGGGGGAGAGTGAGTGTCAACATTTGAGGCCTAATCAACATAAAGGAATAACCGGACCACCACCATTGGAAGGCGAAAGACCAATAAGAGGAGCCCCGGTGACAACAAGCCAATCAACACTAACACAGAGGCGGGGCCAAGAAGGGGTTAAAAACTGTAACTCGAAGCCAGGAGGTGTGCTTCTGGCTTTACCCTTTGCCGGTGGCAGAGCACCCAGTGCTGCATCCCTCTGCTTTGTTGGATAATTTCTTATTTGTCCCCTATTGTCCTTTTTAATAAATCTTCAAAAATTTGAGAAGTGAGCTTTGTTTCTCACAGTACTATGAATCTTCCTTTAGCACATGAAGTCTTTTTGAGGTAAATGTGGTAAAGCTTATGGTTGCTGGGAGTGTAGTGAACTTATTTAATGAAAGTGCACATGCACATATAGTTTATAGTTTTTTAAGGATTTAAACTTATATATGCATACACATACACAAACAAGTTTGAGGTCATATGTCAATCCTGTTCATGTGTGTTTCTAAAGTAAAAAGATAATCTACATAACTGTCATATGAAACTGATTTATGCCATGTAAGGATTATGTGGATTTAGAGGAAGATATAAATTATTATTCACATATTTCCAACAATATATTTATGGCTACTAGTAAAATATTGGTAGCTCATAAAATCCTTAGGAATTAATTAAACAATAACCTATATATTGTATGCTTATATCAATTACAGTCATAGAAAATTTGGTTTTAATTGTCTTTTTTGAAGCAAATATTTAATACAGAATAAGTGAAGAATTATCTCCACTTACATTTCAGTTGGTAGCACCACAAGGTTATACTTTTCTATGTTCCTACAGAGAATTCTACAGTGCTTCAATAGAAATTGCTCTCTGTGACAGAAAATATCTAAAACAAATAATTTATATTTATACAAAAGAGTGTTAATTTTACATTTTTTGATGAACCACAACTGCTGCTGATTTAGATTAAAAAAAAATCACACATATGTTCTATCCTTATTGTGCAGGTTTTCTGTTACTGACTTCAGCTTTCTTATACAAAATTATAGTATTAGATTCCAATTACATTAAACTGTTACTGATATTATCATGATGATATTATTTTATAACATCCCCAACTCTGTTTCCTAAATATAATATTCTACATGGCAATGACAGCAGAGTATTTTTATGTTAACATCCCTTTCAGAGAACTGACATTAATAACAGAGTAAATGTAGCTTATTTGAAAAAATGTCTCTTAAAAATTCTGGTTTTAAAAAACAACTGTAAGCCACTTTGTCTTTGCAGAGAGTTTATTTTGGAATTTAAATTATCCTGATCAGACCCAGGTTCTTTACAACGGGCCAAATGCTGATACTATTCAAGTTCAAAGATACACTGACCAAACTTTGACCCAAAGCATGAAATATTTTTCCCCAAAAAACCTTTTAGACTTTAAACAAGACAAAATGTTGATCATTTCTCATAGTCATTAATTTAAAGTTTATTTTGATCTAGTTTCTATTTTCTCCATACTGGTACACAAACTGGAAGTGGGAAGGCTAAACAGAAGGCAGTTCCTTACTGAAATCTTATATTGGTAGTATCCTTAGTTTCTGTATCAGAGGCGGCTGGTGATCCTGCTCACTGCTGTGCCCTTACATAGTTTTCAGCATCATCAAAGCCATAATAGTCTACAAAACATTAAGCAAGTGAAGATAACCTGTATTCTTATCACATTGCACTTTAGCATAGATATTTAAATAATCATTATTTAGGATAAGTGAATAAATATCAGTTCATCATTACCTTCCAATGTTAGGAATGTTACCTCAGCTTTTTTGTAAGAGATCAAGGAACTGAAAATTATGTTCTCACATCAGGCTACCTACACCTGGAGGAACAAGCTCGATCTTGCCCTGAACTCTAGGTATCCTGTGATTACGTCTACATTACATGTTTGTTTGCCATTCTACTATAAATTATTTTACAAATACCTCTATTTAGGTGTATCCCAGATTAAAAAAAAAAAAAAAAGACAACTGAATAACATTACAAACAAAACATCATTTTCAAAATGCTCCTTCTTAGAAGATGCTGTAAATCTACTATTGATGCAGCAACTAACCAGCAGCATTTCCATTGTATCAAATATTGCTTCAGAGGTAAATAAAGAAAAAAAAAATCTAGCATGGAAAAGTTAGCCCTCATCATTAGCCTGTGGCAGAGCCCTAGGGAAGGGCAACTGATATCTGTTGGAACTGCTGCTGTTTACCTATGAAAGAAAAAACTTAGCAAGGCCTTGATACTGGGGAGGCAACATTAGTTGTTAAGGGGCAGTTTAGAAATGTAGCTTTATCATGACTGCTGATAGAACACTGAACTAGAAAAGGCAATAGCAGGCACCTGGAACTGAGGAATGTCCCTGTCTGACCAGGTGTCCTTGTATAGTACTTGCCCTTACTCCTCATCTTCCTTGGCCTCCATGCAGGCAAGAAGGAAAGTGGTCATGCACCATAGTGAGGTGGATTTAGCTACATCTTTAAAAATTGAAATGTTAAAATGGTATCATTAGCTGCGGACAGCATGATTTCTCTCTAATCCTTCCAACAAGTTTAAATGTCCATGCATGGTGTTATTAACTGGCTTTAGTAAGTATTTAAGACTCATAATTTTTTTGTAAACAACCTTTTTTCAACTTCTTTCTACCTAGAGGGGAAAGCAGAGCCTTCTGAGAACATGTTGATCAGGAGGTAACTCTCGACTGAACAGAAGGCTTTCCTGAGGTGCAGGGAGGGAAGGGGGGCAGGGAGCAGCTCCCAGTACCACTCTCACCACCCTTACTACCACATTGAGATGATGTAAACTTGCACAAAGGCATGCCAGACCCATTATTGGCTGCCAGTGTCTCCTTCGACATGCAGTCGTCATGGCCAGGCAGCAGAGTGTGCCAGGCAAGGGGCCATGAGGCAACCCTCAAGCCAGGGACAGTTGCTCACCTGGAGAATTTTACTCACAGGAGGAGCTTTCCTGCATGCAAATAAAAGCCCTTGAGAAAATGACAAACCAGTATAATAATAACTCAATTACTTTGCAATACCTGCTGGGAGGGAACTCTGCTTTTATAGCTTGTTTGTGTGAGCCTGTGGACACAAATGACTGCTTCTTAATAATGGAAGTGCTAATTAATAATAATCACTAGCATCAATTAATAGCTGTAATTAATAATGCACACTTTGTAGCCCAACAGATAGAGAAACCTAAATTATTAATTGCAAGTGTCTATAACTGTATAAGTATATATAAGTATACAAGCTAAATACATATGCATGTAACTATATATAAAACTGTAGGGGAGAAAAAGGTAGGCAGCCAAGGGGGTGTGAAGGGGGGTGATCCCCAGCATAACTAGCCTGCCCTGCTGCAGCTGCTGGTCTCCTAGGAAACACTAATCAGCACCCTAGTTGCAGGAGGCACTCAATGCTCCACCTGTAGGGAATGGCTCCACTGCCATCTCAGCATAGCAGCAGCCCTCAGTAGTGGGAAGTCATGGGGGTTAGGTCTTGCAAGGGTGCCTCCTGCATGTCCCTTGCTTCAGGCTGAGACCAGGGCAGCAAGCAGTTTCCAACACCAAAGTTTCTGCTCATCTGCGGTTAAATTCAGTTGAATTCAATTGAAAAAGGTGTTAAAGGGTGATGTGTCCCTTCTCTGGGAAGCCAGCAGCCTGGGTAACCCTCAAGCTTGCCAAGGATGGCCAGGACCCACACTGGGTGAGCTTGGGTGGGAGGGTAGCAGGCACAGGCCCCTATCAGCTCTGCTGGCAGCTTCCTCATTTTCTAGAAGGGAATCCTCATGGGCCAAAGCACAGGGCCTTTCCTTCATTGGGGTCAGTCCCAAAGAATCTTTCTTCTCCCCTGACCTATATGTTTGTTCACTGTAGATAGCCATAGCTCCTTCCTTGGCAAGCTACACTTTAATAATAGATTTCCCCAATTAATACTGTCAGATATGACACAAGATCAAGACCCAAATCTATGAAGACTAATGATAGCTATTTCATTGACCTATTTTCCATCTTATCCAAAAGCAAATCACACTGTCTTCAAAATGTATGGGTATGGGCAAACATTAATCCAGTCTTTCAATGGCAGTTCTAAAAACAAGGACTGCAAAATTTGTCTTATTAATAGCTTAGTCTTAATCATATTGAATTTGGGGGGGGGGGGGGGGGATTGCATTACCTTTAATGACAGACAGAACACCCCATTACCCCTCCTTTCTCCTAATATATGTATGTATATAAATCAACAACACTGGTATGAGACTCAGTCCTGCTCTCAGCAAAGCTAATAACAATTTCATCCAGATGAGACTCTAGATCTTGCAGGTAATCTTCAGAGCTGCTTTATATCACACACTATAAATCTATAGGTCTATATATACATAAACATATTTATATAGCTAAATACATGCAACAGGTTCAAGAATAACAAAATAGGTTTTGTTAGCAGACAACTACAAATCCAAAGGGCTCCTTTCTCCTTCTTTCCCATTCCCTCAAGAGAAGTCCATAAAAATGTATTCATTTGTATCTCATGCTGTATTGGTTTTGCACAGCCTGGTTTTTGGTAGCAGGGGGCCACAAAGATGGCTCTGGTGAGAAGCTCCTGGAAGCTTCCCACCATGTCTGTCAGAGCTGATCCTTGATGGCTCTGAAGATGGACATGCTGCTGGCCAAATCTGGGCCAATGACAGAGGTTGGTAACACCTCTGTGATGACATATTTAAAAGGAAAATCAAAACAAAGTCACACATTTTTTTCTTCTAGTCAGAGAAGAGGAGGAGGTGAGAACCTTTGAGGGAAAACATGGTGTCCTGGGTTGGCCATATGACTTTTTGTATCCCCAATCGTCCCTCCTGCTTATGCTGGATATTAAACTCTACAGTTTTTTCCACTTTTCTCTAAGGAAATTTTTCCCGAACCTGTGTGGGGGAGGAGTGGTTGGAATCGGCTTTTCCTAGAGGAGAACCCCCTCAGAGGTTTCCTCCTAAAATTTGCCCTAAACCAGGACACATGGCTATACCAAGGTCAGTGGAGAAGGAGGAGGAGGAGGTGCTCCAGGCGCCAGAGCCAAGATTCGTCTGAATGGCCATGGTGATGACCATGGTGAAGCAGGCTGTCCCCCTGCAGCCCATGGGTCCAAGGGGGATGCAGAGATCCACCTGCAGCCCTGGGGGAGGTGCCCATGCTGGAGCAGGTGGATGCCTGGAGGAGACTGTGACCCAGTGGAAGACCCAGTGGAGAGAGGGGGCCCTGCTTCCAGGCTGAAGCAGCCGGTCCTTGGAGAACTGCACCCCGTGGAAAGAGACACCCATGCCATGGCACTTTTGGGAGAACTGTCTGCCCATGGGAGGGTCTCACGTTTCAGCAGGTGCAGTAGGACTGCTGCTCGCGAGAGTGGACCCACGCTGGAGAGGTTCATGCAGAACTGTCTCCCATGGGAGGGACCCCATGGCCTCACAGGGGAAGGACTCCTCTCCCAGAGCAGCAGAAGAAAATCTTGGTGATGAACTGACCAAAACTCCCATGCCCTGTCTCCCTGTGTTGTTGGAGGAAAGGAGGGAGGGACTGGGGGGGAAACAGTGTTTTAAGGGCTTATTTTACTTCTCATTATCCTCCTTTGATTCTGTTAGTAATAAATTTCACTCTGCAACCTGAGGTTGAGCCTGGTTTATAACTTCAACTTCTCATGAAACAATAAGCCATCTCCATATGCTGAATTCAAGTTTCCATAAGAAATTTACTAAGTTTATCTGAATAAAATAACTTGTAAATTAACTCATTTTTCTCTGATTCTTTTTGTATTTTGGGCATTGTAGATCTTAGCAATGATATTAGTTCTAGTGTGGGAAAATATATTGAAATCTGATAAGTTATTTGCAGATTTCAAGTTTTTCTTTACACTGTGCTGACATTAAATACAGCCCCAGTGAGGAAAACAATACTGCCATTCATAGCTCTAGACCTAGATTTCAATTGACTTAAGCAGGCACAATGAAACTTGGTCATTCACTGGTTACCCATATTATGTTCTCAATTTTTCTCTCAGCAAAACTATGACTCAGTATTGTATGGTTGCATAGACAAAGGCCCAGAACAAGAGATGCTAGTTTTGTCTGACAGTGTGAGAAAGTTGTGAAATTATCTTCCAGATGGTGTTAAATTCAGCTGCCTTTTTAACAGTGGCCTTGCACAGCAACTGCTGCTCCCTTTTCACTGAGAATAAGCCTGGATTCCTGCTAGTTAACATGCATACTCACACAACCTGCAACTTCACTCCAACAGTTTTATGACAGTGGCATGCTAAATAAATTTGATCTGGTTTTTCCTAGTGCTAAAATTAGCATTCAAAGGACTGCTCAACTGATATTTATACTTATTTTTATTTAAAGATGTATATTGTTTGGGGATTTTTACAAGTTCTGAGGAAACAGCAATTTAGAGATAGATAATTTTGTGTAACATTATTTTATATATGAGGCGAACATAACCTTGGAGACCATGCTACATTTTAACATGTTCTCTTTTCCCAAGTAAGATTTGCAGGAGATGGGACATTTTGCTTCTAAGCAATGAAGGAAAAATAATAACAACAATACCAATAATATAATAAGTAGTAGTAATAGTAGTAGTCATAATAGTAGTAGTAGTAATTGTGTTTTATTAATTTATAGTCATGTAACTTCAATATGGTACAAATCAATTTAATATTACAGTGGGCAACACGATTATATTTGTGTTTCTCCTGGGTGTTTTTCTTAAAAAAATTGCATAAAATGACAAGATGTAAGGAAAAGCTTAAGTTAATTGACTCCATTGGATGCCTGAGTAAACAACTTAAATGAAGGTCTTTCAGAAAGAAAACCACATACTTTGTAATGTAAATATTGTTGTAGACAATCACTCTAGGTAAATAGCAACTCTGGATAGAAGTAAGTGAAAGGCATACAGACACTCAAAATGAAAGACTGGTTGCACAGTGCTTCAAATGTAAATAAACAAGGGGCTTCTCATCTGTCACTACAGTAGTAAAACTTTGGCATGTGTACAGCACATAAAGGGGGAATTCATGTAAATACAGATTGGCTGAGGTACTAGTTGAATCTCAGTAAAAAAGCCACTGAGTAAGCCTTAAAAATCCTATAGAATATATGTGGAACTACAGGGAAGATAAGATGACTTTGGAGGCTAATTATTTATTTTAAATCAACAGTGCATGTTTTGTTTCTAGGACCTGTTTGATGGTTCTCTGCTTTCTTCCTCTCAGAGTATGTGATGTAAAGGTAAGTATTTCCATTATAAACACCCAAACAGTATTTTATGTGTCATCCTATTCATAAGAAAAAATTCAAAAAAACAAAAAAAAACCCAAAAAAAACCCTCAAAACACCAAACCCACAAACAGCCTGTACATAGTCAACCCTTTAATTTAAGAAGAACATTGAGAATTATTTCCTTATCTCTGATTTTATTTTAATCTACCTTAGAGATGTTCAATTTTTAAGATAGTATTAGACACTAGTTTGCCTCTGGAAAAAGTTTAGGTTGAATTCAAATGAAAATGTTGCCCTTAAAAATTAAACCTGCTCAATTTCACTGTAAAAGGTGCCTAAACAGCAATAGTGATAGATATGAATAGCACCTAAACAAGTGTTTATTAAAACCCATCAGATATTTGCAAGGTCAACACATTTTGTCTGCTATTTTTTTCCATCAGGGAAGATAGGCACAGTCTCCATAGCTGCACCTCCCAGGTTGCCTTGCCTCTGCCTTGCCTCTCCTAAATCTTTTGCAATACTTGGACAGCAGAAGAAAAGTGAAACTTGCTCCCAAGGAACTTGTACGAAGGTTCCAGAATTAACAGGAAGAGGCAGTGTGCAGCCACAGAGCAGTTGGTGTTCTCACTTGGGAGCCTGCAGATGGCTGTGGGTGGGAAATACCTCCACTTATGGAGGCAATGGAGATGAGTATGGTATAGTGCACTTGAGGGGTTTTTCATTCTGCAGCCCCCAGCAGAGCTGTCTGTCACGGGCTGCCGAGGCATGGAATTGCCACTTGCCCTGAGCGTGGGAATGGGAGTGTCCAGCCGTTCACATCTCCTGCAGGTCATTTAATGGAATCAATTAGGCAAAACAGACAGTCAGCTTCCCCACCCCCTTCCCATTTCTGTCAGGTCTATATACATCCTAATTATTTCAGTTTGGGATGCCAGAACTGTTTCCTAGATTGTTCTGATCATCCTTAAACAAAAAGACAGGAGACACACGTGGATTTTTTTTAGTAAATGTCAATTTAATTTCTAATGCTAGGCACAGAGTAAGACAGAACATTTTTAACACTGACAAGGGAGAAGGTGGTCTCATCTCCATCATGTCCTTCTGCTTCAATAGCCTACTCAAGGAAACCTTCTCAGAACTGAGAAGCATCTGTGCTTGCATTTTGAACAGAAGAATAAAAATCAGCCATCACTTTTTTATCCTTGTGCACTTGCACCAAGTTCTCAGTAGCTATAAATTGTTAAGCTTGCCTACACTTCAGTATAAACTTTTTTTGAAAGTCTGGTTTCATGTTTTTTGAAATAAATCCCTCAATGCTTTGTGTAAGGTGAATGCAGACTGATTTTTTTCCTGTTCAGTCCACACTGTATCACCACCAACAGCAACCATCATCATCACCCTAACCAACTATCAGCTTTATTTTTAAAACCATTTCATTGCAATGAATAACTTTGCAAAATGAAACAGCATTTCCAAATAACTTTCTAAAAAAGTAATCTCAGCTCAGTTAAACATTAACTGGTCTAAGTTTCCCTATTTATTTATTTATTTAGCATCAATAGTTGCAGATGCAATGTTTACCATTGGTACCATTTCCTTGTTGCAGCATTTAGTGTCTGACAATTTCATATTTTGGACTAAGTATGCTATTTAATTCCCTCCACTCCCACCTTTAGCTATAAAAATGTTGAATCAATAGAATTTCTGACCTTTCATGGTTGTGGGGTTTTTTTGTTTGTTTGGGGTTTTTTTGCTCTCTTGCAGTAGTCTTTCATTTTCACATGGTGTACGATGATCTTGAAGGAGTTTTTACTTTCGGTTATCTAGCTTTATGAAGACCAAAACACTCATACAGCTAGATAACCAAAGATAACAACTCACTTCCCTTTAGCTTTCCTTGCTAGAATCCAAATTTTTTTTTATAGATGAGCAGTTTCCTCCAGGAATACCAGTGCTGCTTTTAAATAGTCATCCTTTTATGCAATTGTGACCTGGTGTGTGTGTGTGTGTGTGTGCATGTGCACATGCTCAGCTAATAACATCCAAAGGAGATCTGTTGTCTTCAATGTTTATTCCAAACTTTTTCTTTCAGTCAGTAATTTCCAGCAGGGATAGCCAACAATTCATCTGTTAATATCAGAAAAAAAACCAGCTATTAAGGTATATCAAGATGTGATAACACTGAAAAAGCATTCATCCCTTCACAAGCTTCTATTTGCATTATAAATTTCTCCAGCCTCACAAAAGACTCTTTAGACTCTATAAAGATGTAAAAACACCAGCAATTTCCAGCGCAGTGTAAGGAAGAAAAAAAAAAAAAACATTTCAGTAAAAAGTAGCAAGATGATTTGAGGATCCAGCTCCTGATCCCTTTAGATTATGCATGGTATAGAGGTTTTTACCAAATGGCGGCAACTTGACTGTAAATATCTTGCATGTATGTGTGTTTTGCAGGGGGAAGATCCTTGCTTTCTCAGGATTCCTAGAACTGGGAAGAAGCAGTCTTGCTGGCTTGCTGCTGCCCCCAGTCTGAAAGAAGGAGAAAAGTGGCATAATTGGAGGACCTTTAGTGCCAAAATGTGGACCAGCCCAGCAAGATCAGAGGTCCTGGACCGCAGGAGACAAAGGTAACGATGATGTAATGAGAAATTTCAAGTACGCATGGTTATTGATATGCATGAATGATCAGCAATCTGCCCCTTCCAGCCGCACTAGGAGCAGCAGCAGCCCGGGACTAAGCCCTCTGTTGCTCCCAACTGCAGGAAAATCCACCTGCTGCCTTTACCTTCCTTCTTGCTAGCATAGATTTCTCTAATATCCAAAGACTGGAAGAATTCTCTCTCTAAGGATAGATAAAAACACTTCAGATCTGTGGAACGTCTTTGCCTGCATTTCTCTTTTGGCAGCCTCTGCTTGTGCAGAGAGGTGTTAGGCACTTTGCTATACCTTAAAGTGGCACCTTGCTTTCTGAGACTGGGGATCAGATCTGCATTACACAGTAGTCAATGTATAACTGACAATTTTCCCTGCTGTGATGTGTTTTTAATGGCTTCACAACTCAGTTATGTTTTGTGTCTATAGTGATTTGCAGGTATTTACACCAGGATGACTGTGCAACACATTTTCCTCTGTGTTTATTTGGAATGCTGCTCACATTACTGAAGAAATTGATGAAGGCAAGTCTTTCTAAACTGTTATAATGAATTATGTACTGTTTTAAGATTTAAGTCTCTCAGTTCACCTCTCTTCCACATTATACTTTGAATTATTTAACATAATTCATATAGAATTTTTCTAAGTCCAAAGTGCGAAAAATAAAGGTCTCTCAACTATACATGGTACAATGAAACTCCTGACTGAGATCTACATTATTTACTGTTGAAATTAATAAATGTATTTCAAAAGCTCATACGTACTGTGATCACTATAAGATGCATATTGAAGAATTCAGCACAGAGAATATGAACTGCTCTACACTTCTAGAGGAATTCTTGCTTGAAATTCATGCTGCTACTATTCTTCTAAGGAGTAAAATAAAACATAATGCATCATGCTTTATGTTCCTGTACAGCTATAGGGAATACATCTCACTGCATTTAAATAGATTTCTTTGTAAATTAACCTATTTGTATTATTACTATTTTTAAGGAGAAATATTTAAATGCATGAATTTGAACTGAAATTTTTGTTCTATACTGACTGTATAGCCTGCTCACATAATAAAGCATGTGTGCTTGTATGTACCCAGGGGAACAGTGTATGCATGTGTAGGACTAAGTACATGTGTATAGGTATTTGCATTTAAATACATACATATACATACATATATGTATATAATGTATGGTTACACTGTAAAATTGCATCTATATAAACCAGTAAATTTTTTATCATAGATTAATATTACAAAAGCATGAAAAAGGGAAAGCAATTTAATTTATCAGACAAGACCCAAAATTAATACTGCTACCAAGAAGAAGTAATGCATAAATATTACTAATGTGCCAAATCCTGAATTCAGTAGTCATATTACTAATGAGACCATTCATTTGTACTTTCAGATTATCAGCCTCTGAAACTGAGTATTCTTTTAAAATGTGTGTTAGATACTCTGGTGTAATTAAACACTACAATTTGCCTCTAGTGCTTCGTATACATGAAATGTATGAGCTAATTATGCCAGTGCTCTTTTCAGATTATACAGTTTGGCATAAAATGGTTAGAATTCTTATAACACTATACTATTCATTACTGTGCTTGACAATTAGACATCTGGTCTATCTAAAGGCACATGATCATTTTGATATGTAAAATTCTAATGAGCTTCTCCAAATTGGAAGGGTTTTTTTTCGAAATATGTTTTTTCTTGCAATAGTTAAAGGCAGCAGTATTAGTGGTTAGGTATGTGTTACATCTAATAAGATTGTGGATTTATGCATTGCATTGTCAGAGGTGGAAAAATTCAGGTATTCCTTGTGTATGTGCATGTCTATGCTTATACAGATATTTCTATATATAATACATATTAACACAGACACATGTACACATTAATGTGTACATTAAAGCATGTCAGCATGTCACAGGATTTACATTTAAATGCAAGGCATTGTTATGTTTCAAAGATGCAAAATACACCTTTAAAACATCAAGCTCTGTTCTCAAGACAACCTTACACAGTGACTTAAGAAGTAACTGCAATACACATTTTGTTAAATAATCATTAGACCCCCAGAAAGTCAAAAGAGCCAACATGAAAATTATAACCTAACTGTTCATTAGCCGTATTGCCAATTATTTTTTCTAACTTTCAGACATCTAGAAGGGCTTTGAAATTAACGGATGCCCAGTAAGACTCCATAAAAAATATTTGCTTATTGTGATTATAAAAAAAATCTATATAGAAATTGCTATGTTTTTCCAAAATCACTTTAGAAAGATCTGCATATTGGAAGCTATGTAATCCAAACATTTAGTTTTTCCTCCTGCGTTACAAATAAATGCCCATTAGTGGCCTTTAAATTGGCATGTGATTGCCATGCTTTTCTAATTTTTATAGATCTCCAGATGGTTGTAATGTAAAGAAAAAAACATCCTCCATGTATTTTTAAAGAACAGTCTCTATTTATTTTAAAGAGGAATACTTATGATTCCGTAATTATTACAGAGATTTGTTCCAATGGCGGTATCTCCATCTTCCATATGGAATATTCATAGGAACCCTGTTTAAACTGCTATGAAGTACATAACTGTATAGCATTATATGAATACTCTTTTCCTACTAAATTAAAATAGCATTCATAAATTTAAAATGTCACACCAGTACAATACAGGCAAGAATTCCCTACATAATATCCCTTTCCTTTCAGCCAGGTAAGTCACTTGACAGGCTTGCCTTCTAATAAAAGTGTCTTATAATTACTTTTGTGACCACAACTGAATTTTACAGGCAGCTGCAGACTACATTTTTGTTATGCTGAACATATGGTATGCAAAGGGATATCCATAGTACAAAATAAGATTAGACAGACTATCAAGAATGCAAAATTTTGGAAAAGAAAATAAAACCACACTCAGTAATTTCACATGAATACACTAGGCGCTGTTAAAGAACATGTTCTATCCCCTGACTTCTATTATTAAACAAAAAAATTAAAATACCATTCCTTGGCCTGATTGTCATTTCCTGTGGTCTTCCTGAATTGATTAAATCTGAAAAATAGCTACGAAAAAGGCAAAGGATCATAATTTAAATGATTTCACTGTTCTTGTTCATGAAATTAATGTAAATATATAAATGCATGTGTGTTCAGGAGGTGGTGTGTGTATCAACATTTGGAGATTATTGAATAAATTACTAAAACGCTTGAGTCTAAATTAAACAGGGAAATAGCTAGCCACATTTCCTGCAGATGATCTAATATGACATAAACCAGATATGAGTAATGTACTCCAGTGTCTGCAGGGTTAAGTGTGGTAATTAATATTTGCAGGGCCTAAATATTAACAAAAAACTCCAATTCCATAATTATTTGTGGAGACCTATCATGAAAAAGAAAATAATTTAAGAATATTTGGGACTGTTGAATAGAGATGCTGAAAGCTACAGAGGCATATATGGTATTTGCATATTGTAAGCTGCCAGTTACTTTAATACTTCAGTCTCATGAAAAGGAGGAGATGGAGGCTCCATCTACCCTTCAGTTTAAAATATTTGAAACACATTTAAGCCAGTATGTTCTTGACAGAATTTCTATATCTCTCACATCACCGATGTCTTGAAATCAGAATCATTAGAAAGGCATGATTTATATTTACAAAACTGTTAGTATATCAAGAGTTGTATGTGTAAATAATTATAACAGTTTTTGCATCATATTGGTTACATCAGCTCTAGTTTTAAAGCATATTATTTATTACAAAGTAACTGAGTTCTAGTTTATGTTTTTTCCCCCGTTTCATGAATCCTGGGGGAGAATGTTTCTTGGAGAGGTATGCTAATTGGTGGGTGGGTGTTTTGGTGGGTGAGCGAGATGGAGAACTAAAAGCACCATTGCATAAATCGCTTTCTTCAATTACACTCTTTGCCTACCGGCGTCCCGGCGGGTCCACGCCAGGGCTGGAGGCAGCGGCGGCCGGGACTGTGCCGTGCCCCAGCAGCCATTCCCGGACCCGATGCAGCGGCACCTAGAGCCGCGGCATGGCACAGGCCGCGACTGCTGCCGCCTCCCCCCTCAAAAGGTGTACGTTTTAGTTGGGCTGAGCTATGCTGGACGCATCGCACCTGCCCTTGGCACCGTGGACAAGATGAGAATAATTATAACCTCATGAAACATTTATTAAATCACTCCTGCTCAAAGGGATACATATTTTAATCAAGCTACATTTTGGACAACCCAGTAATGTCTTCTTGCAATTAAGTGGCCCACAAAGCACAGAGGCACATGGATTTATTAACTACAGTAAATAAGGTCCACCACTTTGACAATCTCAAAAATATGAGCTCAACTTTTACATTTTTTTCAATTTCATTTTTTAGAAAACAGCTTGAAAATCTAGAGTCAACAGAAGCTAGTTCCATTATTCTAATTTAAAACCAGGTGAACGATTGTTCCTATGTCTATACACCTTAAAAAGGTACCTGGATACTGCTAAAAAGCTTCTTCTCTGCATACGTAAACATTATAACTGTTTTTACCAGCAATATGCTTGATAATTAAGAGTTCCCACACCTAACCACACACAAGACCAACAAGTTTAGCATAAGACATACAAAATCAGCTAACTAATATAAGCCACCATATTAACTCATAAAACCATGCCTTGTTAATTAAATTTCCCTCGCAGTCGCCAGTGGAAGTTCCTGGAGCCCTACTCAAGATCACCTGTATTGTCTGATGCTGGGTGAGGCAGCCCCTACCCCTGAACCTGTCGCAGAGCTGCCAACTGAGCTCAGGTTCTTATATACCCATTCCCTCAACTGCAAAACGTGGTAGTGCAGTGAAGTTGATCTTTCTCCCTTCTATAAGAAATTCAGGTTCTGTAAATCCATCTCACAATACTTACATTTGTTCTTTATAAAATAAATATTTGACTCCAGATCTGAATGAATCTCTAGTAGAAAACAGATTTCCACCATGGTAAACACCCCTTTAAAACACAGAAAGCAGGTCCTTTCAAATCTCCAGAAATTCAGATCTTTTTCCTTGTGATCTCTATTTAAAAGTGTCACTTATTTCCATGGTGTAATTCTTGCACAATTGATTCTAAAATAATTAGAAAGCTTCCATAAAGAAAAAGGGAGGGGAGGAAAAAGGATGTGGTTTTCGGGTGGGTTTTTTTCTTTTTATTTTTCCCATATTGCTTCCTAAGCCCCTGAGTAGAAAATGAAGTGTTGCATGTGAGGCTCTAAAAGAGGTTTTTTTTTGGTGGAGGGGAGACAGATTGGTCAAGGTCTAGTCCAGCCCTCTCTGCTGAGGAGGACGTGCTCTGAAATTCAACCAGTTTTCCCAGTGCTTTTGTTGCTCATGAACTGAAGCCCTTTTGTTCATCCATTGCCATGGTCTTTTCCCATTCCTACTATGTTTATGCATTGCCAGAGATAATGAATTTACACCAAAACCTCTCATAGTCCCATTTTGACAGACAGAACAAATTAGAAATGCCTCATCTAAAGAAGAGCAATGGCTATGTATTCCTAGAGGAGGAACACACATTTATTTGGAAACACCAAATGGTTGAGTTTTTCTAAGGTGTTCTCCTCCGGCTAACTTCTGAGGAAGTGATTCTTCTGAGTCCTGGTTTTGGGAAATATTACCATTTTGTGTAGCTTGTCAAAATTGATCAACCAGTCAAAAACAACAAAAGTAACCACAAAAAGAATCCCTTTCAATTTGTTATCATGAAACTTGTAGTGTGACCTCTCATCAACACAGTGATTGCTGGAAGGAGGCTTTCTTAAATTTTTTTGTGGTTTCCTTCTTTTCCTTCTCATTCAATGCTTCAGGTTCTAAACCAGTGGCAAAGAACCAACACCTTGCCCATGAAAACACCAGCTCTTTAGAGTGCAGGAACTAGGCAAAGAGCTGCATGGTGCCTTCGGAGAAGTTTGGGTGTGTCTGATCACAGAAGGTGATGGGAGAGGGACGGAGTGAACCACAAGAGAGGGAGGCAGGACGGCTCTCTGGTATGTGCCCAGAACGACGAAGCAATGGGGTTGTGCTAAATGCTTGCAGTGAGCAGGAAATGGGTTGGCGGGGGTGGTTACAGGGCAGAGATGCTGAGGGACGAGCCTCAGATAGGATTTGGGGAGGGCCAGGGGTTTGAGAGTCTGCCAGACAGCCTGTCCCTGCCTGGGGTGACTGCATGACATCCACACATGGTGTTTTTTTCATGTGCTGTGTTGTAGTCATGTGGGCAGGTGTCAAAGAGCGTGAGCATGTGTGAAGAATATGTCGGGGGAGGTATTGGGGCAGGGACAATACTAAGAAATGTGCATATATATATACATATTATGTCATACATGGGTGGTACACACACACACACACACACACACATATATATATATATTTGCTATATGGGAATCCCATCCAGAGCGCAGCTCCAGGGAGAGAGTAGTCAGTCTGCAGAGGCACGGATTTTCTGTCATCTACTGCCAAGGACAGCAGTCCAGCCATCCTGTCCTGGCCATGGCCCTTCACAGCCCCTGTCGCAGCCCAGCCACGCATAGCACCAATGGCTCTCCTGCCAACACAGCCCCTGGGGACAAGGCAGACCAACAGAACTCTGTAAGAATAAAAATGCAATCTCAGACTAAAATAACAAAATTCAGGGCAAACCCAAGCTACACAAAACTGCTGAGAGGATTTATAAAAGCCTGGATCAGTCTCTCAATCAGAAATACACTCATGTTTCCATTCCCTGGCTTGGCCATTCAAGTTTAGTCAAGGTGTTTGAATAGAGAAACAGAGCATGAGTGTGTGCGGGTATAAGCATGTGTGTGTGTGTGTGTAGCTGCTGACTTGCAGCTGCTTTGCTCTAAGAGTGACTGTGTCAAATTCTAAAGAGATGCTCTGGAACATAACAGAACAGACAAACAAAGACTAAAAACTTAGATCCTATTACAGGCTACCATTCATTTTCAAAACATGGATCTCATTTAATTCTACAGCCTCACCAGTAAAAATTCCCCTAGAGATAAAAGTTCTTAAATCATTATAAACCGAGGTGTTTCTAAAGGGAAAAGGAGTGCAGGGAAAGAGATAAAGGAGACATCTTTAGAAAATTGCTCATTTCTACCTTGGTAACAAAGCCAACTTTCTACAGTCAGATATCCAAGAGCCCTTTAATACCACTTGCCAAATGGAAGAAATCAGTACAAACACGGGAGAGTAGCTTTGACATGCAGATCAGATCTGCTGGAGGAGTGAATGGCTTGCCCAGAGCCAAGCAACTTTTTTCATTTTCTGCCTCTTCTTCCTTAAACTGATATCAGTGAATCCCTTACACAAAACTGCTAACACTGTATCGATAGAGTAATTCGAAATTAATATTTACCTGCACTGCGTGTGTCGCAATACAGGAAGGGGGAGGAGTTTTTGTGTCTTGATCGGTGTTTTCTATCCCCCCCTCATCATCTGATAAAGAGGAGCGGCAGCGTTCCCGGGGATGGTGATAAGGCACTGAGAGGGTGGGCTTTTTTTTTGCCTCCGTGTGGGAGAGACGGCGGGCCAGCCAGGTTTGTTTTGGTTTTTTTAATATTTATTTTATTGGGCAGGGGATCTGATCAGTATGGCAAAGCGACGAGTGGAGTCAAGCAGCCAACACTGCTGCGGACGGTGCCTACCGGCAGTCCGGCCACCTCTCCGCTACGGCTGCCGCTCTGGACTGGCCCGACATGGTCCGATGAGGCTAGGCTTGGAGCGGCTTCAGCTATGCACCCCCGTCTCGTCCCGCATCCTTGCTTCAGATTCAAGGTTTAACAGCGAGGTCATATTCATTCACGTCAGCTTGAGGTTTACTGAACGTCCAGCTACATTTGCATGCATCAAAGAAATTAGGGCTTAAAATAAGTATGCAAACCCTACTGCTTGGAGAAGAGACTGAAGACTCCTGGAGCGATCGTCCCTATTAATGAAGATCGCAATTAATGAAACAAACAATCCGTTCTCCTGTCCTCCCCTCCGCCAAACATCATAAATAGCAATAATAAAAACCCTGAAGTAACAAATATCAGTTGGGCATGGAAGCCTGGGGTGCACCGGTTGGGTCAGGAGGCGACGCGGCACGGAAAAGAGCCCGTCCCAGAGCAAGTTGCTCCAGACGGCTCCCTATGCATAATCATGGCTTCAACGCAGATCCATTCTCAGCCATTCTCCACCATTCCCCTCCCCTCCTCCTCATCCAGTTGGTTCCACCGTGTGTTATTTTTAATATTGATGCACATGTAAAGTTATATTTGCATTTTTAAATTAACCGAAAGTTAGAAGCTATCACTTTTTCGCTGATCTTTCCTTCCTTTTTTTTGTCCCGTCTTTTCTCCCCTCCCCTTCCCCTTTTGGCATGACTCTTATGTGTAAATGCCTTTATATGTAGTTTCCTCTCTGCTTCTGTTTGTATAAGGTTACAAAATATTCACAAAGCTAATAAAGCAAATAAAGGTGCACAACATGCTTGTCGGATCTTAAGAGGAGAGACATATTGTCATGTTCAGCAATAATACCAATAGGTTGAACCTGGAAATTTGACCACCTGATTAACTTCATATTAGGGGAAAAAACACTGTTTTAAAGTATGAAGCAATATAGATAATGTATGTAATGGGAACTGATTAAAACGGTTTATAGTATTTCATTGTAGAATTGCGACCTATAAATGCACTTATATATCTCTGGATTTCAGAAATGTTTTATTTCAGAATATTATCTTAAAATGTGTAGACCCAGGTATGGTATGTTCTGTCTTAACTGCTTACTTTATTAAATGTATTACAATTCATGTTAACATGGGTAGTTTTAAAGGAACTACCTAAGTCTTTACTGAAAATGCATTTTTTAAAGTTTGTTTTAAAGTATTGCTGCTATCATTGCATTATCTTTATCTGAAAATCCACAGACCTTTAATTACATTTAAAACCAATATTAGCTCATTTTTATTTGCCTTTATGGGAAAATTCTTATTCTAAAAAAAAAGAGTAGTTTAAACATGATTAAAACCAGACGATTATTCAATTTTAAAATTTCAGAAATATTATATTTTAAATGAGTAATATTTTCCATAAGAACAATGCCCAACCATGCGCACATTTTTTCTTTAAAAAAATAAATCTCCGTACATGCATAGATAATTACTTACATCATGGATTACTTGACTGCATAAAAGTATAAGGTGAAAATTACCTCCCCTTCAAGACTGCCATGCATATATTTTTTTAAAAAAATAAAGATCAAAATGTCATACTCGATTTGTATTGCTCAGTACCTATTTCACAACATGTATACTTTCTTTGGATTTCTTATGGTATTTCCAGCACTACCTCTAACTACAGTTGCACAAGACCTATAATAAAGTGCTCACGTATGTCACAGAAGAAAAAGTGGCCAGATGCCTACCCGTAAAACATTAAAAAAAATAATGGAAACAGATACAATAATCCATTCGATTAGTTCTTACCATTTAGAGCAATAATTTATATAAATTGGTCCCTTTTTTCTTGAACGGTTTTATGAATAACAGTAGGGCAACACATGTATCTAGAGGTGCCCATTTACAAGTGGTGTTGGGGACTCAATGTGCGAAATTTATTATTTTCACTGCTTTTAATTAGCTCGCATGAATCATGCTCCCCTATAAATTTGTAGCAACATATGCAGAGAGACCCACAGAAGTGAGTGTCTAGCCCAAGTTCGAGTGTGTGCACAGGTAGCAGATGGCACAGAGGGAGAGTGGGGAGTGTGTGTAGGTTTTGGTGAGCAGGGGTACATTGGTATGTTACATCCCGTCTCCCTACGGTACAAATGTGCGGCGGTGCGTCTGTTTCCCGCGGAAGCGCGGCCCTGGCCACCTCCCTGCCCCCGGCTGCCTCGGTGGCGCAGGGCAATGACCCCACGCCCCGTCACTCCCCGTGCTGCTGCTGCTGCTGCTTACCCCCGCTGCTGCCTCG
>JAHLSL010013604.1:882795-892930 GCA_025920805.1 Petroica traversi | reverse complement strand
CCCCCCCCCAGAGGTTTCCTCCTAAATATTTGCCCTAAACCAGGACAGTTTGGATAATTTTTTTCCTTTACATCAGCTTCGAACCAAGTGGAAAAGGTTGTCAGCGTGGGTATCCCTCAGCTCCATTACTCCTCGAAAGAGTGTTTCCTACTCAAAGTCCTATCCTTGGCTCCGCTCTGTGGTGGGCTCCTTGCATGCCGGTGAGATCAGGAGGGGGATGCCGCTGCTCGAGGCCGGCTGCCTGCAGTCCAGGAGACCAGCCTGGTCGGGGTGTCCCAGTAGGCGCAGCTTTCCAGCCCCCGCGGAGGCTGCGTCCAGCAGAGAGACAGCGACATCTACCGCTGTTCGGCACAGCCCTATGGAGCGCGGTCGATCGGCGGGTTTAGGGAGAGAGGAGGGGCCACACTGCACCACGTTCCTTTGCCCAACCTAGCGCAGCCCGGGGAGAAGACATCAAGGTAACGATCGTCTCTGCGTGACCCGCTGTAAAGCAAGAATTCAGCCCTACTAGAGTGACCGTTTCATTGGGCACACCTCCGCATACACGCACTCCTGACCCTAGGTCTGGGCTGTATCCCACAAAAATTAGAGACCTGATCGGGATGATAAATGCCTCACTTCGAGCAAAGTCTTCCCAGAGAAGCTCGAGAAGGACGCACTGAGAGCAGAGGGAAGGACAGCCAGCACCTGTGTGTTCTCCCTGCCGCCATCTCACCCTAACATCCCTTCCCTTATTTGTATTGTCTTATATACACGCGGAAAGGCAGTATTCCACAAACATTTCAGCAGGAAAAATCTCCGCCTTCTCAGCACTTTGCATTTTAATTGCCAGGATAAAAAAAAAGGATCACTTTGTGTATTCCTGTTTGAAGAAAAGCATGGCTTATAAACTGTGAGAAGGGGAACGACAATATTATCAGAAGCAAAAGTAAAATTTCACTATTTGCCCCAGTGGAATGGCCCTATTTTTTAATTTAATTTTTGTGCTGATGCTGTGGGGAAATAACTTTTTATTGGAAACACTTTCTATCTGATCGTATTAATATTTACCGTATCCATATTCTTTTCCTCTTTTTAATAATTAAAAAATTAAAATTAAAGGGACAGATTTATGTTACTAAAAGGCAGTTTTTATAAGTACAAATGGAAATGAAGGAACACTAATCGTGTTGTTTTTAGGAGGGTGAGATGCATCCGAAAAGCTGGAGGTTACATTTGATTGGATTAATTGCCCCTTTCTGTCGTTTTTATTCTAGCAGTTCATTGGCCGGGTGTACTTTGATAATTAATTTCCGAGATGTCATTCCAGGAATTTTGGTTGTTTCGTATATAAATAGGCTTTCCTCAACGGGCTATAGCTGGAGAAAATAATAACTTGTCTGTTTTGAATTACATTTTTGTGCACCTGCAGGAGAAAAATTTTGCTAAATAACCCTAGTCTTGAGAATAAATGAGTTCGTCACTAGTAGCATCACAAGACCGAGGAGCATTCAGTCTTAGAAAATGTATGTCTACTTAAAGGAGGCAATATAACGTTAAAATCAACGAAAAATCAGCTTGTATCCTCAAGTACTGAAGAGGTCTCTAAATACCCGTTGATCATACCAAGTCCAAAATCAAGAACAAGCGCCAACATTTTCCTGGCTGTTTTTTTCCCTGCAGGACATTGTTCTCTTCTTCTACTAACTACAGGAACTGCTGATAATAATTTTTACACTAAAATAATAGTAACGGGTGTCTTTCATTTTGACCTAGACACACCGACATCCTCCCATCCCATCCTGATTCATCCCTCAAACCCAGAGGGAGCAGCGGACAGTGCTGGCAGTTGCGCACCTCCGTACTATGCTGGCAGGACGCACGAGCGGATCGACGGGGCGCCAGCCCTGTGGCTGACCGACGCCGCTGTTTGGACACATTCCCACGCTCTTAGAACCCCCTGGAAGAGAATTGCAGTACCTTCATTAAAACCTTGCCATTTTGCTGAGAGCTGTGTGCATGCCTATTTGGCAAAAAGTTTCAGACATCTAATATATTTCTCTCTAGTGTCTGATAACGCTAGGACTACTTATTTAATAAAACACTACAGGATATTGATAGTCCAAACGCAGAAACTCATTATCGTCCTTTGCCCTACATGTGTGTGCGTCCTACTCCCCCCTTCCCTTTTCTTTCTCAGCTTTTCAGTAGCATTGAATGAATCAAGAACTTGAATAACATATTCAAATATAAATGAATCAGAACATATAAACCTATCATCCTCAATCGTCAAGTTGACGAACCGTAAAGGCTGAGACAGCAGCCTATAGTAGGCATACTGCAGAAAACCTGGGAATGGTTGGCAAAGGAGTGCAGTTTGCAGCCGATTAACACTCATAGAGTGGGATAAAACGGTCACAATACCTTTCCAGGGCACCTCCCCTCACACCCCAAAAACTGAACTCAGTGAGAGTAGAAAGAAGTGCAAATACGGACTTTAAAACCTGCATAGTCATTAGAAAAGGCTCTCTGAAGTTAACCTACTTTGCCAACTGTCCTGGGTTGGCCATATGACCTGTTTGTATCCCCAATCGTCCTCTTGCTTATGCTGGACATTAAGTTCTGCAGCTTTAAGTTGGTCCAAGGAAGACAGTGAGAGTGAAGGTGGAGGAAAAAAAAACACTTGCTGTTTGTCTGCAGGATACTACAAACCAAGGCCGAGAGAGCGGAGAGGCTGCATTCCAGCAGACAGCGTTATCTCTTTTCTTTTTTTTTTTTACTCTCTCTGGTGTGGGGGTGCTGGACGAGCACACAGCGGAGGGTTTTTTCCTCGGATTTTTCCCGGCTTTTTGCAGGGAGAGACTTTGTTTCTTTTGCTGGATATTTTTTCTTTTTTTTTTCTCTTCCTGGGACTGGCTGGCATCGCGTGGGCCCAGGACACCAGGGAACCCCCGGGGGGCCCCCCCCCTCCTCGCCGACTCCTACAGCTGGGCCCGGCAGTCGGCCCCCCCCCACTGGAGAACTGAACCGGACTCAGACGGACTCTGAATCTACCATCTCTTCAGAGGAAGGAGAGGTTTCATTGTTTTCATATTATCCAAATTTTTCCTATACTTTTAAATATTCTATTTGTTAAATAAATAGTTTTTTCCACTTTTCTCTAAGGAAATTCTTCCCGGACCTGTAGGGGGAGGGGCGATTGGAATCGGCTCTTCCTAGAGGAGACCCCCCCAGAGGTTTCCTCCTAAATATTTGCCCTAAACCAGGACACCAACCTAACTAAGCAGAAGTTTTATTTACTTTTTTCCACTTGTCTCCCTCACATAGACAGTTTCCTAATAGCATTTCTTTTTTTTCCAACTAACGGACAGACGGTCCTGGGAAAATCAATTGTCAGCCTTATTCACCCAGGGCAATCAATACCCCAATCCCTTCCACCTCACCCTAACCAGCAGCAAGGTCTTATTTATTTTGATTATTTGTTAAAAGACAGTCAGATGGGAACATGACAATTTGCTCTCTCTCTCTGTTACGACCGTGTGTGTACCTATTGCCTTACGTGTACCAGCTCTACCTGAAACGGTGCGAATACCAATTTCCGTGTAAGTATTACCGCTTCCAGCTCAAGGCAGCCTCCGACAGATGCGCGCGCGCGTGTGCTTCTGTGTTTAACAAACCAATAGGTAAGTCGCTATCAGGTGATCACACTTGTAATCCAATAGTCGTTGTTCGGTTAAATAAGATTTATCATTAAGAGCAAAAAATTAAGGAAATGGGAGTAAGGACAAAGCGAGGGGGGGGGGGGAGGGTCGGGAGAGGAGGCACAGAGAAATCTCTCCCTGCTCTCCCAGGCTCTGCTGCTGTCTAGGGTTACTGCGCTCGTCTCAGCCCACTCAGCCCAGCATAAACTTTTAGAAGACCGAAGTGCCAAAGAAAGCAAACAAGGGATCTGAGGAATCGAAAGGCGGTAAGGAGGCCAGCTGGGGAGTGGGAGGTGATGCCCTGCCTTTTCATCCCGAGCCCTCGGGAGACTGCAGGCAGGGTCGCCCTACCCAGACACTGTCTTCCTGCCCCGTGGGCGGCACAGCGTGGCCTCCTCCGGAGCCTAGCAAGGCACTGTCTGGTCTTACCAAGCCCTTGGTAAAGCCCGAGCCCCCCGCAAGAGTGCGTGTGTGGGAGCGGTGAGGCTGCCGCGGCGCAGGGTGGCAGGGCTGCTCTGTGCCCCAGTACTTACCGCCGCGATGCCTGCCACGGATTCGCTCCCCTCCGCAGCCCCCTCAGCAAGACACGTCACGTACGTCCTCGCAGAGATCAGTTGAGACTTTTCGAGTCTAACCCTGCTCATTCAACGGTAGGCAGGAGAGGAAAACATAAGGGGTGATGAAGGAAGAGAGGTAGCCACGGGTGCTGCTTCACACTGAACTACAACGTGGCTCCCCCCCTCCCTGACATTTCCCACCCATTCACCACCTCCCTCCCGCACCGAAACAGTAAGCTACAGGAGGGAGGGACGACACCAATCCGTGCTTGCTGCTGGGGCTCTGCGGAGGCGCTCTCTCAGCACCCACACACTGGTCTCTGAGCTTCGGCCCTTCCGCTGTGCCCCAGGGACTTTGCTTGTGGGGCGCAGAGTTTGAGGAGAAAAGGAGGAAGGGGATGAAGGACGCCCGAGGCATGCCCTCCCGCCTGCCCAGATGGGGATCAGATGACACACGTGGGGTGCACAGAGCTCCGAGGTGGGAGGCTACTGCACGGGATACAAATGGGCTGCCGGCTCTGGGGGGCATTGCCTTCCCTCCCCTCCTTCCTATTGCTATTTTTAATGTTATTCCTATTTATACCAATAATTAATTTTAAAGATCTTTGCAAATGTAAAATGACAGGTGGACATGAGAAACAAGAGTAGTTATTTTAAACAACAGATAAACACTAGGAAGTGTCTTCGCAGGGAATGGAGACTTTGCTTCGTTAAAGGTGAGGTCTGCTGTCTGCTTATTAGTACAGTAACATCTTCAGTTCCCAACTAAATACAATAACACAGGCTCTTATGATTAATACAAGAAACTTTATGAATTGTGGTTCCTCCCTCGCTCTTTCAGAGACATACTTGCAGCACACCTATATCTGTGAGAGGCTGGAGTTGGCGGGGTGCTGTCAGTGGACTCAGTCAAAAGTTTCAATATTGCAGTGATGCCTTTTTCCCAGTGTTATGAAAATGAAGCTAGACACGGTTAGAGGGTTGAGAGTCATTACCTTGGTATTTTTAATCAGGATCCCATTTGATGCATCCACTTCACCCAGGTGACAGCGTGGCAAAATGCACACCCACCGTCAATTACGTACACAAGTTATAGACTTTACACATTAGCATATCTAACAAGGGGGCCCAATAATGGGGCTGGGGTGGGCTCACCCCTAGTTTACAGAATCTGTCCTGCTCGGAGACCTTGGCTTCCTGAGATAGTAGGATGTTTGGTCTCCCTGGCTCTGCAGTTCTGGGGTGTTTAGTCTCAGGGCCTGCAGAACACTTACAAAACACTAAGCACTAAACTGAGTGAAGGGTTACAAGTATGCATGCTAATACTTGTGGATACACAGAACTGTGTAAAAGGTATATAAAAGAAAAGGAAAAAACCATTCCGGCATCAGCAGACACAGTAATCGTCCTTCTGATTTTCTTAGTTAAAATTCTATTTGGCAAATTGCAATTTTTTCTAAAAGATTCATTGGCACACAAAAATATGCTTGCATCTATATCTGCCAGAGATTGTGCAGAATAAAAATGTCTGAGTAGACCTTGTTTGAAATCAAATCCCCACATTTGTAATAGTTACAATATACAACAAATAATTAACAATTCGCTCACCAGAGATGGCATAATTCTAAGCCTTCTTTCCTTTGTAAGGCAAATGATGGCAAAATATGATTTGCCATTTAACTAATTGATTTTGTATCAATTTTGGTGTTGTATAAAATGATTAACATAATAAATAGAAGCAGCTAAATCAGACTAAGTAGAAAGCTACTATTATTTAAATTATCAAAATAAAATCCATCAAATAATGTTTTCCATTCTAATGAGCATGAAAATGTTTCTCTTCTAATTTACTTATTTTCAAAACACATTAAAACATGTTAGAACTGATTTTCTTTCAAATCAGAAAAGTTATTATTAGAACAATTGTCCACATATTTTTTCTATAACATGCCATTACTTGAAGCACATAAATGCAAAGACAGCTCTGGAAATTGAAATTTTTTTTTACACTTTCTATAAACATTGCTATGAGATTACATGTATTCACTTTCTTGTATGGACTATCCATTATCTGGTGTCTACATCTTTCAGAATTCATTCACATTCAGGTTTAATCTTCTTAAAGCAGTTACTAGATATAGAATAATGTCAACATGCATTTAGATATACATGAAAATTACTTTTGACCTTCAGAAATCAGCTAAGTCCTCTGGGCAAGTCAGTTCCAGTGATGTTAGGCATGAGTTGCTGTTGAGCTCTAATAATTCAAGTGGAGAAAAATAGTGGATTATGAAGTAGGGAATAATCTCAACATTTATTTATTTATTTATTTATTTATTTATTTCAAAGAAGCAGAGTTTGTCCCAGTTGATCAGGTTATAACGACGTGTATCCATTGATATAAAAATGCAGTTCTTAAGCCCATCTCTTGTTAACTGCACAGACTTACATGTGAAAGCAAGCTATTCAGTAGTGTTTTCACAGGAATTTAAGAGGAGGCCACACACACGACTGAATTTAAAATTATTTACTTCCAAAATACATTAAATTTTGAAGCACCAGGCACTTGGCAAGACAACTCCCTCTAAAAAATATTTTCATACAACTTCAACTACTGGATAAAAAAATGGAGACAAAACATTTAAAATTCTTTCTAATTATTCTGGCAAGGTGTAATGGTTTAATTCTATTTTTCCATCTTTTCTCTAATGACTTTCTCTCCTCAGAACTCTATGTGCAAATAGTATACCTGTATTTGTGAGCATAAAGTAGGCCACTGAAAGTTATCTGGCCAAGCAATGAAAGTATCAAAGCCAGAATCACAGTCCTCAGTCAGTACATGACTTGCCATAAGAGAATGTCTATAAAACTCCATAGTGTAAAATTCATTTTTAAAAAAACCCACCGTACTTTGTCCTCTTCACAAGATTAAATTGCTTGAAATTCATGATAACTGTGAGATATATTATTTTTGTGTTAGTTGTTTGAATAATTTAAGAAATACTTCCACTGCTTATTTCAAACTTGCACAAACTTTCATTATGTCAGAGGGTTCTTTTCCGAGGGAAGAACTGAATAGTCTCAAAAACCAAGATAGAAAGTTTGATACGTTCTTTGGAAGTTAAGTTTTAAAAAGTTTGAATATGATACCATTATAAAAATGCATTTAAGTAATAAAATGAGAACTTCTGAACATGCCTTGACTGTACATGTTTGGCTTTCTAAAACTCTGCAATATTAGGCAAGATTCTGTTTCCACTGAAATAAAATACAAAGTCCTATTGTTTTCCATTATAGTAAGAAGGGCCCTTAAATTACTTTTGTTTACACACACAATTTGAATCTCATTTGTGTATCTCTTCGAGGTACACCTGAAAACCAGGACTCTGATATGTGTATTGATTCATGCAGGATCTCTACATCAGAAAAGACATGTTCTCTTTATATTTTCTGTATAAATGAAGTAGGAGAGTAGTAAGCTTAACTAGCTTAAAAAAATGAATGTGGGTTTTTCCAACTAAAATGGTATCAATCAATTCCTTCTAAGCACAAATATGATAAGTATCAAATTATTCTTTCATGAATTCATCACTGTCCTATCTTAGCCAAGATTATTATTCTTACAGGAGGAAAATGAATAATTGTATGAATTGACATAATGGAGGTAGATTTGATTTGGGAGGGGGGAGTTGTTTGTTTTTTGGGATGATAGCACTCTCTGGACACATTTAAAAGGGATTATTTCTCCGAAGAGGTGCAGAAATCACAGGAGAAATTTTCCAAAGATAGTCCACTATTTTTCTTCATGTTTTTTTTCCTCCCCAAATGAACAACTAGACTTATTGAACATCAAAGGAATAAATTTTTATCTTAAACAGATTTAAAGCCTTCTGATGTATTGAACTTGGACCTGAGGACAGTAATCTACTTGGAGGACGTAATTACCAATTTGGAGGATTGAGTCTGCAAACCCACATTTCAATGTTATATGAAACTGCAGGAATTTCATGTGTGTCTATAGATCTACAGACATATGTTACAATGTGTGATATGCAGTATAGTATGCATATAATCTCTATTATTACATATTATTAAACATAGATGCTATCATACAAACATGAAAATATAACACAAACTGAACACCTGGATTATAAAATGCAAAGCTATATTGAGAAAGGACTCCAGACACTTCCTTGTGAAAGTTCCTGCTAAGTAAAGAAACTCATACATTCTGCATTGTGAGCTTCTCCTGAGATACACTGTATCAGAAGTCAGAACTTGCTTATTTCTTCCTGGTCCAAGAAAAGGCTCTTTTTCTCGCACACAGGTTCCCAAGCATCTCTGATGGGAAGGACTGCAAAATACACTGCTGAAAATGAGGTACATAAATTCTGGGTGGCTAGTACCATTTGATTCATTTGGTAAGAGCTTGGAGTGGCAAATACAGGAGACAGTGCCATCCAGTGCAAACATTTGTGCAAGGAGCGTCCAGCTCATTTTGTGCTTGGCGTTCACTTGGATGTGTTGAGTCTGTGAGGCAGATCTTCTGAAACAGAGAAAAGATCATTTAACCAAGCCACCCGTGCATGTGCAGTGCATCCATCTCCATACACACATGCTGCAAAGAGCTTGTTAGGTGTTATTGTCAAACCATTTATACCTATGTATTTATACTTCTGCCACACTGTCTCCAAGACTGAGAGGCAGAGGTGTCAGTAAGGCTTAGCTTTGGAATCTTTAGCAGAGTGAAATTAATAACGAAAAAGAAAAAGAAAAAGAAAAAGAAAAAGAAAAGAAAAGAAAAGAAAAGAAAAGAAAAGAAAAGAAAAGAAAAGAAAAGAAAAGAAAAGAAAAGAAAAGAAAAGGGAAAAGGAAAGGAAAAGGAAAGGAAAGGAAAAGGAAAGGAAAAGGAAAGGAAAGGAAAAGGAAAGGAAAAGGAAAGGAAAGGAAAAGGAAAGGAAAAGGAAAGGAAAAGGAAAAGGAAAAGGAAAAGGAAAGGAAAGGAAAGGAAAGGAAAGGAAAGGAAAGGAAAGGAAAGGAAAGGAAAGGAAAGGAAAGGAAAGGAGAAAAAGAAAGAGAGAAAGAAAGAGAAAAAGAAAGAGAGAAAGAAAGAAAGAGAGAAAGAAAGGAAGTCCTGGGTTGATCGTATGACCTTTGTATCCTCAATCGTCCCTCCTGCTTATGCTGGATATTAAGCTCTGCAGCTTTAAGTTAGGCCCAGAGAGACAGGGAGAGTGAAAGCGGAGAAAAAAAAAACCCACGCAGTTCATCTGCAGGAGTTACACCTTACACTCCCAGAAAATCCTGGAGAGACTGCGTTCCAGCGAGACAGCTATATCTCACTCTCTCTCTGTCTGTGTGCTCTGGGAGCTCACGGCAGAGGGTTTCCTCGGACCTTTCTCGGCTTTTTGGCAGGGAGAGACTTTGTTTCTTTTGCTGGTTTTTTTTCTTCCTCCTGGGATTGGTCGGCATCTCTGTGGTCCAAGACATCAGGACAATCCCCTGGGGGGCCTCCCCCGATTTCTGCAGCCGGGCCTGGCAATCGCCCCCCCCCCCGCCCCGCTGGAGGACTGAGACTGACCCAGCCACGATCTCTGGTTTGCCATCTCTTCAGAGGGAAGGAGAGGTTTCATTGTTTCCCTATTATCCAAATTTTCTATGCTTGTGAATATTCTATTTGTTAAATAAATAGTTTTTCCCACTTTTCCCTAAGGCAATTTTCCCCGAACCTGTTCGTGGGAGGGGTGGCTGGAATCGGCTTTTCAAGAGGAGAAACCACCACCCCCCCCAGAGGTTTCCTCCTAAATTTTGCCCTAAACCAGGACAGAAAGAAAGAAAGAAAGAAAGAAAGAAAAGAAAGAAAGAAAGAAAGAAAGAAAGAAAGAAAGAAAGAAAGAA
>JAHLSL010013604.1:840896-859519 GCA_025920805.1 Petroica traversi | reverse complement strand
CTAAACTAAGTAAAAGGTTGCAAGTATGCATACTGCTAATACTTGTGGATACAGAGAACTGTGTAAAAGGTATATAAAAGAAAAGACAAAAATCATTCCGGCATCACCTGTACACAGGTATTTGCGTGCCACAGCTGCCAAGACTCTTGACCAGAGACTCCTAGGGAGAGCCCCCCTTACTGTTTACTGGTCGATAACTGGTTCATGTGACAGGTGTCCCAAATGCTTCGCTTCAGTACCGTCTAGAATTGTAACGTGGCCTGCAGCATCCCAAAGACGAACTAACCAACTAATTATAGATTCATCAGGGCGTCGAGTGTAATCCTTTCTTAGGCCACGAAGGTCCTTCAGGGAAAAAGACTCGATAGTGTCTTCTGCCCTTGAGTCAGTTCTTGTCCCTGAGGGTCCTTCCCCCCCATCGCCTGCCTGTGAGGGTCCTTCTCCTTCATCCTCATCACCATCCACTGGTCGATCAGTTTTGGTTTTGGCCTTCTTTCCTGCAGCAGCGACTGCCAGTGGCTTAGGCTCACAGTCTGGGTTAGCTACGGGTTTAGGCTCACTATCTGGTCCAGGTGCTGGCTTAGGTTCCCTGTCTGGTTTAGTTGCAGCCTGGGGGACTTGGGCTGCTTCACCTTCCTGCCCCGTGCCTCTATCTGCTGCCCTACAGCAACCAGCAGCGTGTGATAAGCATATGCCAGGGCCCAGCTTATTGTAATGATCCTTTCCTCCTTAGAACCATCATTACACTTCTCTTTCAGATATTTGGCCACCCTATTTGGGTTCTGTATTTGGTCACGTGGGAAGTCCCAAGCTATGGGTTCTGAGAACTCTTTCAAGATCTGGCCCATATCCTCCCATTCCCCGCACCACTCGGGATTTTCCACAACTGGGTAAGGTTTCTCCTCAGTCCCCCTGGACCTATCATCCTCAGTCCCCCTGGACCTATCATCCTCAGTCTCCCTGGACCTATCAGCTCTCATTCTAGAAAAGTTTTAAACCGTATAGAGGAAACTCACCAGCTGAAATATCAGCAAAATTATCAGCCAAGGGGTTTCTTTGGCATCTAGGGGAAATGGAACATTTTCAAAAAATGATGTAACAGATGATGTAACAGATGATGTAACAGATTGAAAGGAGAAGAGGAAAGGGAAAGGCTGGGAAACCTCATCCCCTATTCCACCGTTAAGGATCTGGGTGCAATTACCAACAAACACCCAGAACATGCTACTGAAACTAGGATACAAGGTAGGAAAGAAAAACAACTGACCGTAGATATCTTGAACAATTCCTAGTAGATTAGCTACCGTCTCTCTATAAATCAGTATCACCACCCCCAGCAAAACAGCAACTTTAAGCCCTACCCCCCCTAAAGTAAAAACTGTGCCAAGAACAACAGCAAGTAGCAAAGCCAGCCTAGGAACCAGTAAGCTAACATAGCTGCTCCAACGCAGAGGGACATTATGAGCTCAAACAGCATGGCTACTGAATGCTCTATCTCAATACAGAGCAAGCACAACCAAAATACAAATCAGTACAAGTTTTTTCCACTTTTTGAAGCCCCATGGCGGGCGCCAATAATATACTGTCCTAGTTTAGGGCAAATATTTAGGAGGAAACCTCTGGGGGGGTCTCCTCTAGGAAAAGCCGATTCCAACCACCCATCCCCCAAGAAGTTTGGGAAAAATTTCCTTAGAGAAAAGTGGAAAAAACTATTTATTTAACAAATAGAATATTCACAAGCATAGAAAATTTGGATAATATGAAAACAATGAAATCTCTCCTTCCCTCTGAAGAGATGGTAGATTCAGAGTCCGTCTGGGTCCGGTTCAGTTCTCCAGTGGGGGGGGGGGGCAATTGCCAGGCCCGGCTGTAGAAGGCGGCGGGGGGGGGGGGCCCTGGGGATTTTCTGGGTGTCTTGGAACCACGCGATGCCAACCAGTCCCCGGAGGAGGGAAAAAAAACTACTCAAAGAAATAAAGTCTCTCCCTGCAAAAAAAGCTGGGAAAGATCCGAGGAAACCCTCCGCTGTGAGCTTTTCCAAACACCCCAGCCAGAGAGTGAGAACGAGATATCGCTGTTCTGCCAGAGCGCAGCCTCTCAAGGCCTTTTCCATGGGAGTAAGGTGCAACTTTTGCAGACAAACGGCGTGTGTTTTTTTCCTTCGCTTTCATTCTCTCTGTCTCTCTGGGCCTAACTTAAAGCTGTAGAGCTTAATATCCAGCATAAGCAGGAGGGACAATTGGGGATACAAAAAAGTCATATGGCCAAACCAGGACACATACCTACCCTATAACAACCGAGTTGTGGGGACTTTTCCGCGTATCAGCTGTTGAGCTAGTTGAAAGCAAATTATCCTGTCCACTTAAGTGCAGTCATTTCTTTCAGGTCAGGAAAAGACACTTAAAGAACTTTTTTTCTTCGCCAAGGACAACTGGAAATCAGCAAAACCATGTCCTGTAATAAAAAGGCAGGAAGAAACTCAGACTATCCTAATCTTTAAATTTAAATTGAAGACCTTATTTACTGTTATAGATGCATATTATAGTGTTGGTTTTTCGCAAATAATGAATGCTATGTGTATAATATTGATCCTTGTAGAAGCAGCATTTGTGTAGAAATGTAACCATTCTCTTTTTTTCAATAGTTGAGAAATAACTAACATTGCTATGTTAAAAAAAAATCACAAACTACCCCTCAAGCAAGGCGATTTACTCCTATCAAGATATTCCTAGACAAGAGACCCCTCTGCCGGGAATTGGCAAACGACTATGCAGATGGACGGACAGACTTCACGTAAGAGAAGATTGCCTGCCAGGAATCGATAGATTACTGAATTCTTCAAAAAAAATTTCATTAGAATTACACAACAAGCTGTTACAGTAAAAAAGTATATAAGGAAAGTCTCTCTCTGGGAGAGGTGTCCTCTGGCCCTGTGCCTGTACACGCGGTGTCCCAGGACACGGTAATTCCTTTGCCTTGTCTTTGTCTTTTCTTGTTGTTTTTTTTTAATTAAAAACCTTTAAACTTTAACAGGAATAGGACCTCGTTTTTAACAGCTGGGGGCATCATCCGGGATCAACATCTCGCTGACGAAACCCTGGGAGACCCGGAGCTGGGAAGGCGCCACCGCCTGAACTCAGGCGGACCCCACTCGTTTCTTCTGAGGACCGGTTGCTGCAGGTCGAGACCCGTGAACAAGAGGGGACAGAGAAAGCAAAAGAATTCCCTGAAGGAAAAACCGTGGTAACGAGCCCCACAAATCTTCGTGCACGGAGCCTGAGCCAGCAGATTGGTGAGTCTGACCGGGGGGGCAAATACAGGGGATTGAAAATGAGCGAAAGATCCCCCAGGGAAAGCTGGGACTGGATTCCAGGGAAGGGGAAAATCCCTAGTAAAAGGGATTTTTCAGGGGTTTCCTAGCATAAACCACTAGGAAATAGGGGATGGAAGGTCCTCAAACATTGCCAGGTTGAAGGGGTAAAAATCTGCAGAGGGTAAGAAAATTCCTCAAGACGGGATGTGTAGGATTGACAGAGGATAAGAAAAATATCCTAGGAGACGGGACGTGTAGAATTAAAAAGGTTGAGGGAATACTCTGAAGACTCTATACCTAAGAGCATCTGGGGGTTGGCCAATTTGAAAAACTATACCAGTGAATGAATGAGAACTTGTGATTTGAAAAGGTACCTTCGTATTTTGCTTTGTTGTGAATGAGAATGAGAGAGACATATTAATAAAAATGAGTGAGTGTGAATGAATGAAAAATACATAATATAGATTGTTAATTTAAGGTATTTTATTGTCTGGAGGAGGGGAGAATTAAATTAGAAAAGAAAAGGACAGTAGCAGAATTTTCTGTGATAGATATTTTTTTACTATCATAAGAGTGGAAAACCAGGGGGAGGGAATCCAGGGACAAACAGATAATATCCTGGGAAAATGGGACAGAAAAGCAGTAAGAAGGGTTTCAGACAAGGAACACAGAAAGTACTCCCAGAAATACCCCAAGACAGCCCTCTGGGAATTAAATTAGCTAACTGGGATAAAGTCGCTAGTACAAAAGATAAAATAAAAATAATTCAATATTATATGATAGAATGGACAAAAAAGGAAACAAGATATGATCATATCAACTGTCCGAGATAAGGATCTTCTGAGGCTTGGATTTGCCAGGCCTTAAATATTTTTGTAAATTCCAAAGAGCCACCAGATCCAGAAGAAAAAGAATATGCCTTCTGCTGGACAGGGGGCACAGAAATTCTGGAAACAAAAATTTTTAAAATATCAAAAGACCCAGAGGCAAAACAAGCCAAAGAACAGAAAAAGATACATTGGGATGCAAAAATCATAATAGCCACTATGAGAGAAAGCACTTTCCAGCAGAATTTGAAGCCTCCAAATACCACCTCCAAATATTCAAGTTTTAGGGGCAAAGGGGGGGGGAAGAAACAAAAGCTCTGCACAATTAAAACCTCAGAAGCAAACAAAAAAAAGTCTGCTTCTACTGCGGAGAAAAGGGACACTATAAAAGAGAGTGTCCACATCTAAAAAAGAACCCTAAAGAGATTCAAGGAGATACACCCTGAAGAAGAATAGGGGGCTCATGGGCTCTATCTCCTGGGGGATAAGTACCACCTAGAGCCCATGATAACCTTAAAAGTAGGCCCCCAAGAAGAGGTATTAGAATTTATTGTAGATACTAGAGCAGAGAGAATGTGTATTGTAAATATTCCAAAGGGTTGTAATATCAGTAATAACACTGTGAAAGTGACAGGGGCAAAAAGTCCCTTTCAGGTACTTCTGACAACTGAGACTGCGATCAAAACCAAAGAAAGAGGATGGATCCACACCAGCAGAATCAAAGGTGCAGTGGAAGAACCTAATAAATGAATCATAATCTCCAAACCAGGTGATACCAAACTGACTCTCAAGCGGGGACAAGGGAATACATCTAATCGAGAAGTAAAGCCATAACTTACACCAGTGGTCTCAGGTGCCGCCTGGACAAACTCTGAGAAACCTTCAATACCCTCCTTGGAGAAGGATACTTTCTCTTCAAACAAAAGGATTTGGACTGTTTTGGCCAGAAGGCCCTCATACTTTGACCTTAGCCTGTAACTTGTAAATGTTTAAATTGCAGGAAAAATTGTTATTGCAGCTAACGGGAATGACACTCTCATTGTAGTAAGTGTCAAGTGCCAAATTACTAGTGCCTGTTGAGTGTGAGATATCAGAGGAACAGTGGGAAATTACAACTAAAGGACAAAAACCAGTTTACTTAGAAATTAACAAAAGAAAGTGACCAGGAAATAGAGGGCAAGACCAGATTGGCCACTGTACTCACCACCAAGAAGATCAGATACACCTGCTGTGGGTTGCCACCCCATAGGCTTGGGAGGTGGGGGTATAAGCCATACTGGACCTCTGTTGTTCCTTTTTCTGTCACTAATTCTTCTCCCTTTTGAGACATCAACTCAATAATGTCATCCATGCTACCGCAAGCTTTACATGGAAAGACACCGAGGTTCCTTTTTTTATTTCACACACGTCAACAGTCACTGCTATAACTCATCCAAATTACATACCTGTGTACACAATGGAAAAAAATACTGGATTACAGAGAACTTAAGAAACAGTGGTAATAAGTTCAGAAGTAAATATCCAAAAGGGGGAAAATGGGTTTATTTCACATTTGTCCTTAAAGGTAAAGTCCAGAATTTGGTAAAAGAAGAATGAAATTATGGAAAAAATTAAACTTCTTCCTTTTATACACTACAACTAGGTTAATATTTCTTCCTTACTTAATTCCTTGTTTTATTCAACTAATCACCAGCGTGATCCAAAATATACAATTAGTAATCTATGAAAAAAAATTAACAAAAAGAAAAAGAATTATTGCTCAAACCAAATGAATTTTAAAAAGGAAAAGGGGGGTTTGTTGTAAACGCATATTATAGTGTTGGTTTTTCTCAAATAATGAATACTATGTGCATAATTGTCCTGGTTTAGGGCAAATATTTAGGAGGAAACCTCTGGGGGGTCTCCTCTAGGAAGAGCCGATTCCAATCGCCCCTCCCCCTACAGGTCCGGGAAGAATTTCCTTAGAGAAAAGTGGAAAAAACTATTTATTTAACAAATAGAATATTTACAAGTATAGGGAAAAATTGGATAATATGAAAACAATGAAACCTCTCCTTCCTCTGAAGAGATGGTAGATTCAGAGTCCGTCTGAGTCCGGTTCAGTTCTCCAGTGGGGGGGCCGATTGCCAGGCCCGGCTGTAGGAGTCGGCGAGGAGGGGGGGGCCCCCCGGGGGTTCCCTGGTGTCCTGGGCCCACGCGATGCCAGCCAGTCCCAGGAAGAGGGGAAAAAAGAAAAAATACCCAGCAAAAGAAACGAAGTCTCTCCCTGCAAAAAGCCGGGGAAAATCCGAGGAAAAACCCTCCGCTGTGAGTTCGGGCAGCACCCCCCACAACAGAGAGAGTAAAAAAAAAAAAAAAAGAGACAACGCTGTCTGCTGGAATGCAGCCTCTCCGCTCTCTCGGCCTTGGTTCGTAGTATCCTGCAGACAAACGGCGAGTGTTTTTTTTTTTCCTCTACCTTCACTCTCACTGTCTTCCTTGGACCAACTTAAAGCTGCAGAACTTAATGTCCAGCATAAGCAAGAGGACGATTGGGGATACGAACAGGTCATATGGCTAACCCAGGACAATAATATTGATCCTTGTAGAAGCTGTGTTTGTGTAGAAATGTAGCCATTCTAGTTTTGCTTAATAGTTGAGAAATAACTAACATTGCTATGTTAAATATCACTCACAAACCACCCCTCAAGCAAGGCAATTACTCCTATCAAGATATTCCTGGATAAGACTCCTCTGCCAAATTGACAAACAGCTATGCAAACTTCTACTTCTATCAAGATATTCCTGGATACGAGACCCCCCCCCCCTCTGCTGGGAATTGGCAAACGACTATACAGATGAACAGATTAACTTAATTCTTCAGAAGAACTTCATTAGAATTATACAACAAGCTGTAACAGTAAAAAAAGTATATAAAGCAAGTCTCTCTCTGGGAGAGGTGTGCTCTGGCTCTGTGCCAGTACACCCGGCGTCCCGGGACGCTGTAATTCATTTGCTTTGTCTTTGTCTTTTCTTGCTGTTTTTTTTTATTAAAAACCTTTAAACTTTAACAGAAAAGGACCTCGTTTTTAACAATGAGGTTTCCAGTAAAAAGGAAAAAATCAGTTTCGGAATTGACATGTCCAGTGAGAAGATATTACAGTTTCCGCATACAGAACTCATATAAAAACAGTAGAGAATCGGGAGACCTCCTCTTTTACCTTCCTGCTGCTGCCAGAGAAAGCCGTTACCCTGCTGTCTCCGGTAAGACTGGGCCTCTTTCCCCTCCCCACCCTCTAACGGGGGGGCGGGAAGCCTGGAGCCGCGGCACAGCTCAGCCCTCCGGCTCAGACGCAGCTCGAATGGAATGTGACTGCCGCCGAAATTACAGCCGGCCCCACTCAGCCCCGGGGAAGCCGAGCCGAGGGGGCCCTGATCTGCCGTCCCGGACCGGTCCGGGCCAGCTCCACCAGGCCTGACCGGGCTGCGGGACAGAGCCACTGAAGTCTTAGCTGCTTTTGCCGCTGCCAAGAGGCCCAGCGCAAGCTCCCTTCCCAGCGTGGGTGCTGAAATTTTACACTTAAACAGCGCGTCTGCTGCCGGCAGAGACTCCGTGACCATCTTCAGAGGCCCGAAAGCGAATTTAACCCTTTCAGTGCACAGATGAAACCTACAGACATCCATCCTCCCCTGCACAAAAGAGAGAAGAGTGAAGACACCTAAAAAAAACTCAACATCAAACTGAGGTCAGTGAAGGAAGCAGAGTCGACGCCCAGAGGGAGGAGAATGAGGAGATGCCTCAGCACTGAGGCTGAAACTTCTGTAAAGCCATGGTGATAGACTAAGCTAAAATATTCCCTGTAACACGAGAGGTAATGGAGGGAATGTAAGGTTCTAACTGCAGCCAGTGAACCAAGGCACCTGTATAGAGATAAGCAGATGTTAAAAATGAGGTAGTTTTTCCTGTTAAAGTTTAAAGGTTTTTAATAAAAAAAAAAAATTAAAAAAAAAAAAAAAGACAAAGACAAGGCAAAGGAATTACAGCGTCCCGGGACACCGGGTGTACTGGCACAGAGTCAGAGCACACCTCTCCCAGAGAGAGACTTTCCTTATATACTTTTTTACTGTAACAGCTTGTTGTGTAATTCTAATGAAGTTTTTTTTGAAGAATTCAGTAATCTATCGATTCCTGGCAGGCAATCTTCTCTTACGTGAAGTCTGTCCGTCCATCTGCATAGTCGTTTGCCAATTCCCAGCAGAGGGATCTCTTATTCAGGAATATCTTGATAGAAGTAGAAGTTTGCATAGTTGTTTGCCAATTCCCGACAGAGGGGTCTCTTGTCTAGGAATATCTTGATAGGAGTAAATCGCCTTGCTTGAGGGGTAGTTTGTGATTTTTTTAACATAGTAATGTTAGTTATTTCTCAACTATTGAAAAAAAGAGAATGGTTACATTTCTACACAAATGCTGCTTCTACAAGGATCAGTATTATACACATAGCATTCATTGTTTGCGAAAAACCAACACTATAATATGCATTTATAACAGCAGATATTGAAATAATTGGGACCCGATGAGAAGCTTGAGCAGAAACAGAGAAGAAGTTGTGATCTAATCCCTTGCCCTAGGGATAGAGGAAGAAGACCTATGCTGCCAGAGACGGAAGAAAATTTATTTGCTACTACAGTGGAACAGCTCATCCTTAAAAGATGTACCCCATAAACTACAGTGGCCCACCGAAAAGTAGCTGTGGGAAGGCTACCAAGTGTGGGAGGAACTTTTCGCTTTGCAAGCAGATTTTTCCACCCAGGCAGCTGCTCTGCAATGACCTAGCATCACAAGAGAACTGTTTCCTTGTGGAGAAAACTCCATGGCAGGCAGAAGAAAACTCCTCTCTATAAGCGAACTGAGAAAAGACTATTTTAGAGGTGGTAAGCTGACTGAAGGTTCAAAGTGGTGTTTCTTTATGCTGTCAATGAGAAAGAGATTAAGTGGGGAGAGGAAAGGTGTTCTGAGGGTTTTTTCTGGTTCTTGTATTTTTTTTTTAGGCTTGTTAATAGACTTTCTTTATATTCTTTTAAGTTTGAGCCTGCTTTGCTTCTCCTAATCCCTATCGCGTAGCAGCAGTTGGGTGAATTTCAGTACGTGCACTAGTGTTTGGCCAGTAACTCAGATTGGCAAACTCAAACCACTACACAATCCCAGGCATTGTCTTGTAGAATGCTAGTTGGCACGGTCCAGAATTGCGTCATGGAATTTATTATGCATGTCAGTGTGTGACCCTGTATCTGGGTCTGTTTACTGGTAGAGATTTAGCCACAGAAAACTAAATCCTGCACACCAGTGCAGAGAGCACAAATGCCAGGAAAAAGCATAGCAACCATTAGAGGGTCTGTCGTGGTTTGATACTAGCCAAAGGCCAGGCACCCAGAAAAGTAATTTGCTTACCCTCTTCTGCTACAGTTGGGCAGAGGAAAGGGAAAAAGATTAACAAAGGGCTCATGAGTTGAGATAAGGATTGGGAGAAAAAACCACTTTAAGGGCAAAACAGGTTCAAATCTGTTAAAAACGAGGTCCTTTTCTGTTAAAGTTAAAAGGTTTTTAATAAAAAAAATCAACAAGAAAAGGCAAAGACAAAGTAAAGGAATTACGGCGTCCCGGGACGCCGGGTGTACTGGCACAGAGCCAGAGCACACCTTCTTCTAGAGAGAGACTTTCTTTAAATACTTTTTTCAGTTAGTCCTTTATCAATTTCCGGCAGAGGAGTCTCTTATCCAGGAATATTTTGACAGAGGTAGAAGTTTGCATAGTCGTTGGCAGAGGAGTCTCTTATCCAGGAACATCTTGCTAGGAGCAAATCGCCTTGCTTGGGGGGGGGGGGGGGCCTGTGAGCAATGTTAGTTATTTCTCAACTATTAAGTAAAACTAGAATGGCTACATTTCTACACAAACATTGTTTCTACAAGGATCAATATTATATACATAGTATTCATTATTTGCGAAAAACCAACACTATGATATGCATTTATAACAAATCTAAAGGTATAAAGTAAATTTATAATTGTAATAAATACATATTATAATATTGGCTTTTTGCAAGTGTCAGAATGAATATAATGTATATAATGTTAATCCTTATAGAAGTAGCTTTTGTTGTAAAAACATAATGATTACCAAATGCTTTTTTCTTTGTTCCAACTTAGATGTAGTTGAAAAATAACTGTGTTAAAATGTGCCTAATGTACAATTAGCCACCTGCTTAGTTAGATAACCACGAATGTGACAAGCACTGACCACAGGACATCCCTATCAACAACAAACATCTGTTGGAAGCTGATAGACAAAGAAAGATACTGAACTCTCCAAAAGAACTACGCATGCTCTAAAAAGGCGGACCCGAGGAGGAGCCGTGCTAACGAGTTCCTGGAACATGTAAACTAGTTTGGAGAAAAGTTTGAATATGCATAATCTATGAATATGCAACAGGCTGATGCAATAAGAAATGTATATAAGGAAAGTCTCTGACCACACCAAACGTGCTCTTGGCTCAGTGCCAAGGGTACCCAGCGTCCTGGGCGTTGTAACCTTTTGCTCTATTTTGTCCCTTATTGTCTTTTATTAAAAACCTTTAAGTTTTAACAGGAGACTGGACATAGTTTTTCACAATTGGGGGCTCATCTGGGATCGACACTGTGCCTCCAAGACCCCGGGAGATCCCAAGTGGGAAAAGGTGCGCCCTGCCCAAATTCAGGCGGCCCCTCTCCGTTTCTTCTGAGGAGGACTGGAGGTTACAGGTCAACACCCGTGGACAAGAAGGGACAAATAAAGCAAAAGAAAAGAGTAGAAGTGTTCCCTGAAAGAAAACAAACAAATAAACCACGGTAGCAAGCCCCACAAATTTTCGTGCATGTCGCCCGGGCCAGAAGACAAGAACCAGGATTTGTAAGTATGGCCGGGGGGGACAAATAAGGGGGTTGAATGATGTGTGTGTGAGACACAGGTGTGTGGCAGTGGCACCACCCCCCCACCCCCCCCCCCCCTTCCTACATACTAGAGCTAATGGGTGCATCAGAGAGAACCCAGGAGTCGAAGGACTCAGCAGGAGTCATCTCTGGTGCCAAGGAGGCTCAGACCTTAAGAGTAAACATCCTAGTCTTGAGAAGAGATGTAGGAAGAGATAAAGGAAAATATTGATGACTGAGAGACACCGTTTTACCCTATAAAAGGTACACGAGTTATCACTGAAGCAGAAGCTTCCACACATATTCACCATGAAGTAAGGGATTTCTCCCTCAGTCCTGGACACAGGCTCGTGGTTACTTTTCCTGGAATTGAGAGAAAGGATCTCTATGTGTGGTACACCAACGATGGGATGGTAAGATGCATTGAATCCTAAGCTTATACTATTTCTTCACTAGCTGTAACTCAAAAGGTACCTTATTGTGCACTGTATAAAATCCACTAGTCGTTTTCCCTTTTTGTTTTTATACCTGTGTAGTATTAGTTTTGTTTTATGTTAATAGTTTTCTCATCTATTAATAAATAATTTTTCCTATAATGGACAGAATCAGTCATTATTAAAAGGACTTGCGAATGGGAGGGGGTTTTGAGGTACTGGTCATCTCGATAAAATTACTACCTGCTGCCAGAGGCCTGGGAAGTAGGAAAGGACTTATTTAACTCTCAAATGTATTCGTGCCAATTTTGGCGTAGTCGAGCAGGATAATGACAAATGATTCAAAACTTCAGACTAAAGGCTTAGCAGACTTTTTACGGAAGCACAGTGTTAATCCTCTTCCAGTACAGGACTGGTTTGAGTAGGAAAAATTCCAGGAAAACACAACTGGAGATTCCTGTGTAGTATTAGTTTGTTTTTAGTCTCAATCTAATTTAAATGTTGAAAATTAAGTATTATTGAATGATATAAAAAGTTTTGTATTCTGAACTGTGAATGTCCTGTTATATAATGTACCAGACCCTCCTAACTTATTTACACAATAGGCAGGAGGAACATGCAGTCAGATAAAAATATCTTTGCTATGACTGCTGCAAAATCAACTGTTTACAAGTAAAACACAAACCTGCAGATGTAAGTATCTCAGACTCTGCAGAGATAATTCTTACCTTACTAAACAAACTCTAAATTTACTAAGAAATTGTTTAGTAAAGAAACGAGTAACAACTAACTTGACTTTCAGGTACCCTTAGCTCCTTTTAGGCAGCTCGGAGAAGAAAAACGGCAATTTAAACCCTTACTCTCACAAAGAAAAAAAAAAAAGCAGACCTAACTCTTCTTTACAGCAGGGAAAAAAAAAAACCTAGAAGCTGAACATCCTCGAAGGAACTTCCCCACATTCCTGCATTTTAACAGCTTCTAACTACCCCTCTTATCTTCATCGTGAGAGCAAAGAAACCTTTAAAAACTTGTAACTAACACCAAAGTATAAAATATCTTTTAAATACTCCTACAGGAGCCAAAAACTAAATTTAAGTTTTTAAAAGACATAAAATTAAAATTGGTTAAACTAACTCTAATGAAATGCCATCACTTACACTACTAAAATCTATTTTGATATAATTAATATTTTTAAAACAAAAGCATTCTATCTAGAATGTATTTTACTTACAACTTTTCTGTTTGACTAATAAAAACAAGGCAAACCTAAGCCAGTATTTAAAACTAATTCTCAAAACCTTATCCTAATACAGAAACTTTCTACTGCGGGTGTCCCAAGTACATGTTGCACATAGTAGTTTACATGTTAACCACTTTCAATAAAACACCAAATTCCCTTTTGGGAAAGTAAAATTCCTAAATTTTCTGTGGTAACTACAGAGCTCAGACACTTTAGATTTCGTTTTAAAGTATGTCTGTGTGTGTATATGTGTGATTTACTGGTGTGTGTATGTATGTAGCTGCCTTAGTCCAAACAGCTGCTGAAACAGCAGCTTCAGAGATAAAAATTAACACTACTAAAGAAAGAGAGAAACAATAGAGACTCTTCTCCTTCTGTCCAGAGGAGAAATTAAACCTCTTTCCTCTATCTCTCAACCTCCAGGCTCTGTTTGCTAACAAAGACAAGATTTGCATACCAAAAGCACAGCAAATACTAGTGATATCTCACTCTACCACAAAATTAGTTAACGAATATCACTCTCTTTGCCTCACATCCCAAAAAAAAAAAAAAAAAAAAGTTTGGTTTACTGATATCCCAGTGCTAATAGTAACTGAATATTAAAACAAGAGTGGAAGTGTTAAAAGAAGGATTAGAAAGTACACAAGTAGGAGAGTTGAAAGCTATATTACCAACAGTAAAAGAAAATGCAGAAACAAAATATGTAGATTCATATGCTGTATGGGCCAGTGCCATACAATGGTTGTAGCAGTAAGGCAAGTAAATAAGAAAGCAGTAGTACTGGTAATAAAAAGAAAGACAAAGACTTATTTGAATGCAATATAGGCTGGTGCCAATGATGATTGTGCCAATGGAAGTGTTAGATTGGCAAGTGAATAGGAAAGAAGTTTGGCAGAAAGAAAATGTGAATGTTTGTTTTTACAGGTTAAGTCCCAAAAATCCTTATAGGTTTGAGTTAAAACTCATACCAAATGTTACAATCCTATTGTAACAACAGAGTGGATTAACTACAAATTAATCCACTACACTGATATAAGTTTGATAAATAATTGTACCTTATTTTTACAACACAAAAAAAAACCTAACCAATAACCAGGAAGGATTGTAAGGACATTCTCACACAGTATCCTCAGTGCCAGCTGAGATTTAAACAAAACTATCCAGACCTGGTACCACCCTTACACATCAAGAATAATAAAACACTCTAGTCAACCCAGCAAGCTGATTATATCAAACCTCTAAAAACATCTAATAAATACAAGTACATATTAACAAGTGTGGAAGTTATATCTAGATTATTAAAAACCACAAAAAGCAGACATGCTAATACAGAAACCACTATCTCAAGACTTAAAGACTGATTTTCCAGTCTCCCTGTCCTAAAACTCTATACAATGCTACTCTTACCCCTGTGCAAGTCTGACTTTACTCTGAAACAAAGCAAGTTTCTCAATGAAACCTTGCAAACAGCTTCTACACTGCCCTCATCTGACAGAAGTGAGCGCAACGCCAAGTTTACAACTAGAGGCCAAAAGGGAAACACAACCAAAATTCTTTATAAAAAAACATGCTTATTATTACTTTAAGTTCTGTTGTTTTAATTTCTCTAATAACCTTGAATGTTTAAGTATATTCTCACTAGACAAAAACTAGGTGTGTATCCAGATGTAGAACAAGAAACCATTGAAACAATATTGGAAGGACTGTTCACTACCTACACAGCTATGGAAACTACAGAGACGCTCGAACTCCTAAAAGCAAAGAACACCAACTTCTCACATAGAAGAACCTACAAGACCGGACTACACACCAACCAGTAAATCTGTTGTATTCAAAAGTGTTAATTATAATAATTACATTTTTGTATTTACAAATCAATGTTTTCAGTAATACTGAATGGCTAAATCAGCCACCCTGAAAAAACTTTACAATTAGCCATTATGAAAAGAAAACTAGAACACAATGTCACTATCCCTAAAAGCCAATCAACCTAACTCAGAAAGAACAAATGCTATCTGACCCTTAGGAGAAAAACTCCCATTTAAAATTAATACAAGCTGTGACACTGCTAACAAATCGCAGCGATTGCTGGATCTGCTCTCAGTTCCCTACTCACTCAGATGAAAGCATTCAAATAATGGGAATCCCCACACTAAACATGTTCTCTAAGGGTATTCCTCCTACCAAGATCATACTCATGTTAGAGGAAAAATCAACCCCAACCTTGATAGACCAACAAGTCCTAACAGTCGATGTGATAGTCATAGAAACCTCCTGTATTCACAGATGCCTACGGAGACCAGGGGAAACTCTACGCCACATAATAGAGTTACCTGAATGTCGCCCGGGGATTATGGTAGGGATCTATCCCAGGTACCACTCATACCTAGATGTAACTGCAAAACACATTTTAAGCACACAATGGTGGCCTATTGCAGACAATATGGGATACTACTGCCTTGGTGGGAATCAAGCTAGAAAAGCTCTGCCCGCTGGATGGCAAGGGATATGTACCATTGGAACTGTAGTCCCAGAAATAGATATCATTGATAAATCAGTTTCCCAGAGGGCATCTATGATCATTTATGATGAGATACAAATGAAATTTAAACCCCTTAGTTGAAAGATCCACTGGTTTCCATAGATTTGTGAGGGGGTTTCTACCCTGGATAGGAGTGACAGAAGTGGAACAAGCAATTGTAAATATATCCGGAATTATCGAACAAATAGAAAATCAGACAAATGATATAATCAGTACTTTACAACAAAAAGTTACCAGTCTCTCAAAGGTAGTAAAACAAAACAGAATGGCTTTGGATTTACTTTTAGCCTCCAAGGGTGGGGTATGTACAGTTATTAATACTAGTTGCTGTGTATATGTTGATCAAACTCTAAAAATTCAAGCTGATCTAGAGGAAATTAGGAAAAATACTAGAAGTTTACATGAAATCCAAAAGGATCAAGAAACAGATATATTTAATTGGATAACCTCATGGATCCCAAACTTAAACACATTCATGAGAAAAATAATTGGTATAATAATTATAGTTCTAACATTAATGTTTTGTGTATGGACCATATTCCGAATTTACAAAATTGAATTCAACAAAATATCTAAGTCTAATAATAACCATTTCTTGTAAAATCCCAAAGAATGAATTCACATTTGTTTATGTAATATTAACACCTTATTTAGTACTATTGAAGTACCAAACAATCTGACAATTTAGTTATCTTGTCTTAATTGTTTTACTTAATAGTTATATATGTCACTTGTAGTTTTAGAAATGTCACTGTAGAATATTTGTACCTTCACTCTGATTGTCAGTCAATAAAAGAGACTTTTCCCTTGGTATAATTCAACTCAAATTTTCAAAATCCTCTTTAACCTTTCTTTCTCTACCACTTCAAGGTAAAACAAAAATAAACAAAATTTTAATTTCAACACATCCTTAATTCCCGTGAGACAATCAAATCATTATGTAATACCATATAGGTATATATATGTATGCATGTTTGTGTATATATTATATGTTTTTAATTAGATTCCTGTTGAATTATCTAACACTTACTATCTTAAACAAACCAAAATTCACTAAAGAAAAGGCTAAACCAAGAAGTGTAAGGAAGAAATGAAAAGTCACTAATCATACATTGAACTCCTTCAAGTTCTACAACCAAATGACTACCTCCACGAATTCTTCTTTATTCCTGGTTTACATCTCATACTTGTATTATTTCAAGCCAACGGGGTGGAGAAACAACCTACCCTATATGGACTAATAATTGAATTACCTTTAACCACCATGAACACTCTAATTGTAATACCATGTCTTACATGTAAAGTGTTGCATAAACTGAAGCAACAACAGGTACTTCTTATCAATATTAATACAACATCTTTTAAAAGAATAGTACAACCTAGGAAACAATGTATACCAAAAAATACTCAATGATAGTGCACACACATATGAAAGTGTATGCTTTTATAGCATGGAGGCAAGAGATACCTACACTATCACTCCATGAGATAAAATGAATGTCTCTTAAGTCAAGGGGTGGATTGTGTTGCAGTGGCACCTACCCCCCTTCCTGCATACCAGAGCTAATGGGTGCATCAGAGATATCCCAGGAGTCGAAGGACTCAGCAGGAGTCATCTCTGGTGCCAAGGAGGCTCAGACCTTAAGAGTAAACATCCTAGTCTTGAGAAGAGATGTAGGAAGAGATAAAGGAAAATATTGATGACTGAGAGACACCGTTTTACCCTATAAAAGGTACACGAGTTATCACTGAAGCAGAAGCTTCCACACATATTCACCATGAAGTAAGGGACTTCTCCCCGAGTTCTGGACGCAGGCTCATGGTTACTTTTCTGGGAATTGAGAGAAAGAATCTCGATGTGTGCTGCACCAATGACTGGATGGTAAGATGCATTGAATCCTAAGCTTATACTATTTCTTCGCTGGCTGTGAGTCAAAAAGTACCTTATTGTGCACTGTATAAAATCCACTAGTCATTTTCCCTTTTTGTTTTTATACCTGTGTAGTATTAGTTTTGTTTTAAGTCTTACAGTCAATAGTTTTCTCATCTATTAATAAATAATTTTTCCTATAATGGACAGAATCAGTCATTATTAAAAGGACTTGCGAATGGGAGGGGGTTTTGAGGTACTGGTCATCTCGATAAAATTACTACCTGCTGCCAGAGGCCTGGGAAGTAGGAAAGGACTTATTTAACTCCCAGATCCGTTTGTGACAGCGGGCTGGATATCCCAGACTTGCGAATTGGTAGCAGAGTTCCTGAGTGATGCGGAGTTCCTGAGTGCTGCGGTTTTGTTCTTCCGCGAGGAAAATGGCCAGCAAATAAATGAAGTGTAAGAAAAAAGGAGTGAAAGATCCCCTGGGGGTAACTGGAACTGGGTTCCAGGGAGGGGGAGGACCCCTAGGAGAAAGGAAATCATGAGTTTTCTAGCACTGTTTACTAGGGAACAGGGGACGGGAGTGAAAGTCCCCAGAAGTTCCAGGTTGAGGGCTGGGATCCACAGAAGACAAGGAAATTCCTCAAGACAGTGCATGTGAGATTGACAAAGGATAGGGAAATAGTCTACAAGATGGGACGTGTGGGGTTAAAAGGTTGAGGAAAATATTCTGAGGATATTATACTCGAGAGCATCTGGGGTTAGCCAATCTAAAAGAAAAAAAAAAAGCTGTACCTGCGGGTGGATATTAACTTATAATTTGAAAGGTACCTTATTTTTGTTTTGTTCTGTTGTGAGTGAGACTGAGTGAGACACATTAAAGAAATAAAAGTGAGTGTGAATGAATGAAAAATATACGTAATATAGACAGTTGATTTAAAGTGTTTATTGTCTGGAATGGGGGGGGGAAGTTATATAATTAAAAGAGGATTTTCTGTGGTGTGAAGGGTAGGTGATCTTTAAGTTCTCAGAGGAGTAGGTTAGAGCAGGGAAAACAGGGGGCCAGGGACAAACAGATAAAATCCTGGGAAAATGGGGCAAAAGGTAGTAAGTCGGGTTTAAGAAAAGGAATACAGAAGGTGCCCCCAGGAATACCCCAAGACAGTCTCCTGGGAATTAAGTTAGCTAACTGGGATATTGACCCTAGGACAAAAGAGAAAAATAAAGTAAAAATGATTCAATATTGTATGATAGAGTGGACAAAAAGGGAAATCAGACCAGATCATGTTTATTGGCCTAAATATGGATCTTCTGAGGTTTGGATTTGCCAGGCCTTAAACAAATTTGTAAATTCCAAAGAATCGTTAGATCCAGAAGAGAAAGAGTACACTTCCTGTTGGACAGTGTCCTGGGTTAGCCATATGACCTGTTTGTATCCCCAATCGTCCC
>JAHLSL010013604.1:819602-832318 GCA_025920805.1 Petroica traversi | reverse complement strand
TGGGGGGTGTGAAAAAGCCAGTAGCTTATTTATCAAAATTGCTAGATCCAGTCAGTCATGGTTGGCCAATCTGTATTTAAGCTATAGCAGCCACTGCTATTCTGGTAGAAGAGAGCTGTAAACTCACTTTTGAAGTAAAGTAGTGGTGTATACACGCCATGCAGTGTGAAATGTGTCAAACCAAAAAGCTAAAAAATCGTTAACAGACTCTAGAATGTTAAAATATGAAGCAATTCTGATAGACAGTGACGACTGAACACTAGAAGTAAACAAAAGTGTGATTCCAGCTCAATTCTTATATGGAGAACCAAAAAGTAACTTAACACATAACTGTTTAGAAATTATACAATACCGAACTAAAATTCGAGAGGATCTAGTGGAACAACCCTCTCAGAAGGAGAAAGAATATATGTTGATGGTTCATCTAGATGTTCACAAGGAAAGGGGATGTCAGGATATGCCTTCATTGATGGGAAAAGTATGCAGACAATTGAAAAAGGGAAATTACCTTCAAACTGGTCGACTCAATCCTGCGAGTTATATGCTCTAAAAAGGGTACTGGAATATTTAGCACAAAAGAAAGGGACTATATATACCGATTCAAGGTATGCCTTTGGGATAGAACGCACATTTGGAAAAATTTGGGAAGAAAGGGGATTGCTAAATTCAAAAGGAAAAGGACTGATAGATGAAGGACTTGTCTTTGAGATTTTAGAGGCATTAAAATTACCTGAAGAAATAGCTGTAGTACATGTTAAAGGAAACCAAAAGGGAATGACCCCAGAAATAAGAGGGAATAACCTAGCAGATCAAGAGGCTAGAGACGCGGCAGAAAATGGGACCAAAAAGGTTATGTTAATTTTGACCCCAGACCAGGGAGAATTGGAAATCCCAAAATTTAGTGAAGCAGAAGAAAAAGAACTGAGCAAAATAGGGGGAGAGCAAGATCAGTCTGGGACATGGAAACTTCCTGATGGGAGGCAGTTACTTAATAAACCTCTTGCTAGGAAAATATTAGAAAATATGCATCAAAAAACTCATTGGGGTACTCAAGCCTTGTGGGATCACTTTTTAAGGAATTATGGGTGCATTGGGACTTTTGGATTAGCAAAACAGGTAACTGAAAAATGTATAATTTGTCAAAAAGTAAATAAAATGGTAATGAGAAAGACAATGTTAGGAGGCTGCGAGTTGGCTCTGCGACCATTACAAAATATCCAAGTGGATTTTACTGAGCTACCCCAAGTGCAGAGGTGGAAATTTTTATTGGTAATAATAGACCATTTGACTCACTGGGTAGAAGCTGTTCCCATCGTTAGAGCTACAGCTAATGTGGTATGCAAAACCCTTTTGGAACAAATTATTCCCAGGTATGGAATGGTTAACAAAATAGACTCAGATAGAGGAACACATTTTACCTCAAAAATCCTACAGGGAGTAACTCAAGTCTTGGGAATAACATGGGAATTACATACTCCATGGCACCTCCAGAGTTCGGGCCGAGTAGAGCGAATGAATCAGACTTTAAAAAGGACTCTAACAAAACTAATGATTGAAACACAAATGTCATGGGTGAAATGTTTACCTTTGGTCCTATTGAGGGTCCAAACACAACCCAGGTCAGACCTGGGAGTGTCACCCTATGACATGATGTTTGGATTACCCTTTCTGACCACCCAACATGAAACTGCTACCTATGAAGTAGGGGAAATGAGTGTTAGAAAATACGTCACCACAATTGCAAGGACACTTGAAGATTTGCGGGTGAAAGGGCTAATCCCTCAAACCGCACCTTTAGAATTTAAAATCCATAATATCCATCCAGGGGAGTAGGTATTAGTGAAAACTTGGAAAGAACAAACTTTAACTCCACGATGGGAAGGTCCTTTTCAGGTACTACTGACAACTGAGGCCGCAATCCGGACCAGGGAAAGGGGGTGGATCCATGCTACCAGAATCAAGGGACCTGTGGAGGAACCTAAGGAGTGGATCATAACCTCCAAACTGGGTGATACCAAGTTGACTCTCAAGCAAGGACAAAGGACTAATGACCTGGGAAAACCCAAAATGATCTAAGGAAAGTACAAAGAAACACGCCTAATTGTGAAGTGAAGCCAAGCTTATATTAGTGGTTTCAAGTCGCCTGGACAAGTTCCGAAACACCTCCGATACCCCTTCGGAGGAAAGCATCCACTTCAAACAGGAGGATCTGGAGTGTCTTTCTTGTTCTGCTGAGTCACCCGGGCGGGGCTTGCGCGGGAGAGCGGCGGGGCGATTTAAAGCGTCCCTAAGGCAGCCCAACGACCCGGAGCGCGGCGAACAGGAGCAGGCAAACAGGGGCGTGGCACGTCTCTGAGGGCGTGTGTCCTGGTTTAGGGCAAATATTTAGGAGGAAACCTCTGGGGGGGTCTCCTCAAGGAAGAGTCGATTCCAATCACCCCTCCCCCTACAGGTCTGGGAAGAATTTCCTTAGAGAAAAAACTATTTATTTAACAAATAGAACATTCACAAGTATAGGGAAAATTTGGATAGTATGAAAACAATGGAACCTCTCCTTCCTCTGAAGAGATGGTAGATTCAGAGTCCGTCTGAGTCCAGTTCAGTTCTCCAGTGTGGGGGGCTGATTGCCGGGCCTGGCTGTAGAAGTCAGTGAGGGGGGGTCCCCCGGGGGTTCCCTGCTGTCTTGGGCCCACGCAATGCCAGCCAGTCCCAGGAAGAGGAAAAAGGAAAAAATGCCCAGCAAAAGAAACAAAGTGTCTCCCTGCAAAAAAGCCGAGAAAAATCCGAGGAAATCCTCCGCTGTGTGCTGTTCCAGCACCCACACCAGAGAGAATAAAAAAGAGAAAAAAAAAAAAAAGATAACGCTGTCCCACTGGAATGTAGCCTCTCGGCTCTCTCTCGGCCTTGCTTCGTAGGAGTAAGAGGTATCCTGCAGACAAACGGCGAGTGGTTTTTTTTCCTCCACTTTCGCTCTCTCTGTCTCTCTGGTCCTAACTTAAAGCTGTAGAACTTTATGTCCAGCATAAGCAAGAGGACGATTGGGGATACAAACAGGTCATATGGCCAACCCAGGACAGCGTGGCACGGCAGTTCGCGCAGGCAGGACAAGCAGGCAGGATGCAGGTTTACTGCTGGTGAGGCTTTTAGTTGTTAGTTGTTGTGCTTGGAAGTAATGGTCTTTACATGATCGAAACCTGGGAATGCTACAAGTGTATGTAGCCAAATAGAGCCCTCCAAAAAGGATGTGTCTGTCCAGACCCATTCCTGTGTGGAGTGTTTGAGCCTATCGGCGGTACCAGGGGACGTTGCAGAAGAAGGATGCTTGCTGTGTGAACAGGTGAACGACTTGCTTTCACTGGTGGCTGAGCTCAGGGAGGAGGTAGAAAGACTAAGAGTATTAGGGAAAGTGAAAGGGAAATAGACTGGTGGAGCTCTACCCTTCCATCCTTGAGGGAGGCTCACCACGAGTCAGAGGACTCCTATGCCTCTCCCTGTCAGGCAATAGGAGGACACCCGGCAGATGAAGGGGAGTGGGAATGGGTCCCAACTCGAGGAGGTGGTAGAAATTCTTCCCTACCCCCCTCACCTACCCAGGTGCCACTTCAGAATAGGTATGAGGCCCTGGATCTAGAAGATCAGCTAGAGGACATAGAGGAGAATGATCTGTCTAGTGACCCCCCCAGTGGTGGTTCACCTGTCACCACCTCTAACATTAAAAAGAAAAGAAGGGTAGTGGTAGTGGGTGACTCCCTTCTGAGGGGAACAGAGGGCCCCATATGTTGACCGGGCCCATCCCACAGGGAGATCTGCTGCCTCCCTGGGGCCCGGGTACAGGATATCGCCGAGAGACTACCTGGGCCGATTTGGCCCTCTGATTACTACCCACTGCTGATACTCCAGGCTGGCAATGATGAGATTGAGAGGAGGAGCATCAAGGCAGTTAAAAGGGACTTTAGGGCACTAGGTCAAGTGGTGAATAGAGCAGGAGCTCAGGTAGTGTTCTGCTCAGTCCTCTTGATGGCAGAAAAAAATGACAAAAGAAATAGGAGAGCCCACATTATCAACAAGTGGCTCAAGGGTTGGTGCCATCAGCAGAATTTTGGGTTTTTTAATCATGGGGAAACCTTTACAGCGCCTGATCTGCTAGAACCAGATGGGCTCCATCTCTCTGTTAAGGGCAGAAGGTTTTTAGCTAATGAACTGGCTGAACTCCTTGAAAGGGCTTTAAACTAGGTTCGAAGGGGGAAGGGGATACAGCTGGGCTCTCTGGAAACAGTCCCAAGGATGGTAAGCCTGAGTTAGGGGTGAAAACAGTAGCCCAGCTGAAGTGCATGTATGCTAATGCACGCAGCATGGGTAACAAACAAGAGGAGCTGGAAGCCATGATACAACAGCAAAGCTATTGAAGTGATTGCCATCACGGAAACATGGTGGGATGACTCACATAGCTGGAGCACTGCACTGGATGGCTACAAGCTTTTCAGAAGAGACAGGAAAGGGAGAAGAGGTGGAGGGGTGGCCCTTTACATTAGGGAGGTTTTTGATGCCATGGACATTGAAACTAATGATGATGAAGTTGAATGCCTATGGGTAAAGATTAAGGGGAAGGCCAACAAGGCTGATATCCTACTGGGAGTCTGTTACAGACCACCCAACCAGGATGAAGAAGTGGACAACCTATTCTATAAGCAGCTAGAGAATGTTTCAGGGTCACCAGCCCTTGTTCTCATAGGTGACTTTAACATACCGGACATCTGCTGGGAACTTAATACAGCAGAAAAGAGGCAGTCCAGGAAGTTCTTGGAGTGGGTGGAGGACAATTTTCTGTTGCAGCTGGTGAGTGAGCCCACCAGGGGAGAGGCTATACTAGATTTATTGTTGACAAATAGAGACGGGCTGGTGGGAGATGTGGTGGATGGAGGACAACTGGGGCATAGTGACCATGGAATTACTGAGTTTTCAATAATTGATGAAAGGAGGGTGAACATCAATAAGACTTTTACATTGGACTTCAGGAGGGCAGACTTTAACCTATTTAAGAGACTTATCCTGAGAGTTCCTTGGGAAGCAGCCCTTAAAAACAAAGAAGTACAGGAAGGGTGGGCATACTTCAAAAGAGAGATCTTGAGGGCACAGGAACAGACTGTTCCAGTGCGACGAAAGATGAGTGGGCGAGGTAAACGTCCATCCTGGATGGACAACGAGATTTTGAAGGAACTTAGGAACAAAAAGAGGATATATCATCTTTGGAAGGAGGGTCAGGTCTCTCAGGAACTATTTAAGGAGGCTGCTAGGGCACGTAGGAAAAAAATTAGGGAGGCCAAAGCTCAGTTTTAACTCAATTTGGCAACCCTTGTAAAGGACAATAGAAAATGCTTTTACAAATATATTAATGAAAAAAGGAAGGGCAAGACTGACCTTTGTTGTCTATTGGATGTGGAAGGGAATTTAGTAACTGCAGATGAGAAGAAAGTGGAAGTGCTTAATGACTTCTTTGCCTCGGTCTTTACTGAAAAGACACATGGTGCTCAGGACAACTGTCTTCCTGGGTTGGTAGATAGTGTCAGGGAGCAGAACAGTCCCCCTGTTATCCAAGAGGAGGCAGTCAGGGAACTGCTGAGCTGCCTGGATATCCATAAATCTATGGGACCGGATGTGATCCATCCCAGGGTAATGAGAGAGCTGGCAGATGAGCTTGCGAAGCCACTCTCCATCATTTACCAACAGTCCTGGCTCACTGGCGAGGTTCCAGATGACTGGAAGCTGGCCAATGTGACGCCCATTCATAAAAAGGGTAAGAAGGAGGATCCTGGTAATTACAGGCCGGTTAGCCTGACCTTGGTACCAGGGAAGGTTATGGAACAGTTTATATTGAGTGCTATTACACAGCACCTACAGGATGGACAGGGGATCAGACCCAGTCAGCATGGGTTTAGAAGGGGTAGGTCATGTTTGACCAACCTGGTCTCCTTTTATGACCAGGTAACCCACCTGGTGAATGCAGGAAAGGCTGTAGATGTTGTCTATTTAGACCTCAGCAAAGCCTTTGACACTGTGTCCCACAGCATACTCCTGGAAAAGCTGGCAGCCCACGGCTTGGGCAGGGGCACTCTTCACTGGGTCAAGAACTGACTGGAAGGCCGGGCCCAGAGGGTGGTGGTGAATGGTGCTGCATCCAGCTGGCGACCAGTCACCAGTGGTGTCCCTCAGGGGTCTGTACTGGGACCAGCTCTGTTTAATATTTTTACTGAGGACATGGATGAGGGTATTGAGTCTTTCATTAGTAAATTTGCAGATGACACTAAGCTGGGAGCGTGTGTCAATCTTCTTGGAGGGTAGGAGGGCTCTGCAGAGAGACCTGGAATGGTTGGATACATGGGCTGAGTCCAATAGGATGAAGTTTAACCAGTCCAAGTGCCGAGTCCTGCATTTTGGCCGCAACAACCCCCTGCAACGCTATAGGCTGGGAACAGAGTGGCTGGAGAGTGTCCAGGCAGAGAGAGACTTGAGGGTACTGGTCGACAGCCGACTCAACATGAGTCAGCAGTGTGCCCTGGTGGCCAAGAAGGCCAATGGCATCCTGGCCTGTATCGGGAATGGTGTGGCCAGCAGGACCAGGGAGGTCATTCTCCCCCTGTACTCGGCACTGGTGAGGTCGCTCCTTGAGTACTGTGTGCAGGTCTGGGCCCCTCAGTTCAGGAAGGACGTGGAGACACTTGAGCATGTCCAGAGGAGGGCAACAAGGCTGGTGAAGGCCTTGGAACACAAGCCCTATGAGGAATGACTGAGGGAGCTGGGGTTGTTTAGCCTGGAGAAAAGGAGACAAAGGTGATCTTATCACTCTCTACAACTTCCTGAAAGGTGGTTGTAGTGAGGTGGGGGTTGTTCTCTTTTTCCGGGCAACAACTGACAGAACAAGAGGACACAGTCTTAAGTTGCGCCAAGGAAAATATAGGTTAGATATTAGGAGAAACTTTTTTACAGAAAGAGTGATAAAATATTGGAATGGTCTGCCTGGGGAGGTGGTGGAGTCACCATCCCTGGACATGTTTAAAAAGAGACTGGATGTGGCGCTTGGTGCCATGGTTTAGTTTAGTTGAGATGTTAGGACAGAGGTTGGACTCGATGATCTTGAAGGTCTCTTCCAGCCTGGTAATTCTGTGGATCTGTGATTCTGTCTCAGCCAGAAAGCCCTCATATTTTGACCTTAGCCTGTGACTTATATAACAAAAAGAAAAGGACGAATTACAACCTCCATCAGTATCATCTCATATACCCTGTCTGATTCACCTCAATATCAAGACACACTAACTAAATTAAACATAAAAGTTTAAGTAGTAAAAATTGGTATTGCAGCTCATATAAGAAAAAAAAAATATCTCATTTTAGGGAATGTTGAGTACCAAAACCTAAGAGAAAAAAAACTGAAATAATAACTTTACTTTGTGGATGGGAATTACTAGTGCCTGTTGAATGGGAGATACCCAAGAGATGTCGGAAAACTACAATTAAGGAGTGTAAAAAAACAGACCAAAAAAAAAAACAAAAACAACAAGAAACGGTTTGTCTGGGAATTAAGGAAAGGAAGTGACCAGGAAATAGAGGGCAAGACCAGTTTGGCCACTGTAATCGCCACCAAGAAATCATATACACCTGCTGTGGGTAGCAACCCCATAGGCATGGGAGGTGGGGTTATAAGCCATACTGGACCTCTGTTGTTCCTTTTTCTGTCACTTATTCTTTTCCCTTTTGGGATGCCACTAAAGTTATGTCGCCAATGCTACCGAAGACTTTACATGGAAAGGAACCGAGGTTCCTTTTTTATTTCTCACACCCATACTGACAGTCACTGTTATAACCCATCCAAATTAGGTGCCTGTATACACAATGGGAAAAAATACAGGATTAAAGAAAACTTAGGGAAAAGTGGTAATAGGTTAGGAAGTGAATGTCCAAAAGGGGAAAGATGGGTTTGTTTCACATTTGCCCTTACGGGTAGAGTCCAGGATTTGGTAAAAGAACAACTAGTAAACAAAAAGGCAAAACCAACACAGCCATCTAACTCTGTATCAAAACCACTTCAAGACTGGTATACGAAACTTAAACAACAATTAGAAAAAGAAATAGATATCTCAAGATCTGGGAAAAACCTGTTTGTGGAATTGGGGGAGAGAATAAGGAAAGAACTTAATGTAACTAATTACTGGGTCTGTGGAGGGGCTTTGATGACAGAGGAATGGCCATGGAAAGGCAGTAGCTTGGGTCCCGCTGAACTCCTTAAGTGGAACCGGACAAACATAAGGGAGGAGACCCACCCAGGAGGATGGATTTTAAGTTCAACAGTAATAGGAGAAGAATGTCTCTGGCGTACCGGGAAGAATTTTGTTAATGAAGTAGGGCATACTCCCTGTAAGAGATATAAAGTCAGTAATGGAACCTTTGTGCAGTGGATCCCAGAGGCACCAACTCTGTATTGGACCCATAAAAAAACAAAAGAAAAAAATTGTAAGTATAAAAGTGAAGTCAAACCTATCCAATGTAATGATACAGGCAAGAATCCCAATTGTGGGATCCCAGAAATATCCAAATTTTGGAAAAATATGAATCAACAAAACAATGATTATTGGAAAGCACCAGATGGATTATTTTGGATATGTAGAAAAAGGGCATACCCAAAACTCCCCTCCCAATGGAAAAGGAGTTGTACTCTGGGAATTATACAGCCAGGATTTTTCCTTCTGCCAAGGTCAGAAGGACATCAGTTAGGAGTACCAGTTTATGATGACCTAAAAAGGGAAAAAAGGAATTGGGTTGGAGGATCACAAAGATGGGGAGACGAGGAATGGCCCCCTGAATGCATATTGGAAACATATGGGCCAGCCACTTGGGCACAAGGTGGGAGCTGGGGATATTGAACCCCCATTTATATGCTAAATTGTCTCATAAGACTCCAAGCAGTGGTAGAAATCATATCAAACAAAACTTCTCAGGCAATGGAATTAATAGCAAGTCAACAAAGTCAAACAAGAGGTGCAGTGTATCAAAACAGATTGCCTTTAGATTATTTGTTAGCTGAGGAAGGGGGTGTTTGTGGGAAATTTAATACATCAGATTGTTGTTTGAAAATAGATGACAACAGGGATGCTGTCCTAGATATAGCCAAAGATATCAGGAAAATAGCCCAGGTACCAGTCCAGAAATGGGAATCTATACTAAAAACTAGCTGGTGGGATAATATATTGGGAGTGGAACGGTGGAAGAAGCTAGGCTTCTTCCTTTTATGTGCTACAGCTGGGTTGATATTTCTTCCTTACTTGATCCCTTGTTTTATTCGGCTAATCACCAGTGTAGTCCAAAATATGCAAGTAGTAACAATGCCTATGGAACCAAAATTGGCTACATCTGGGACAGCACAAAAGATAATGATGTTAAAGAAACCAAATACTAATGAAGATCTGTTTGAAGAAGCAAAATTGATTTATGAAAGAAATGAGCAACAAAATGGAGATTAGAAAAGAAGAAGTATTGCTCAAGCCAAATAATCTACAAAAAGGAAGAGGGGGGAATTGTAATAAATACGTGGTATAATATTGGCTTTTCGCAAGTGTCAGAATGAATATCATGTATATAATGTTAATCCTTATAGAAGTAGCTTTTGTTATAAAAACATAATGATTACCAAATGCTTTTTTTCTTTGTTCCAACTTAGATGTAGTTGAAAAATAACTGTGTTAAAATGTGCCTAATGTACAATTAGCCACCTGCTTAGTTAGATAACCACGAATGTGACAAGCACTGACCACAGGACATCCCTATCAACAACAAACATCTGTTGGAAGCTGATGGACAAAGGAAGATACTGAACTCTCCAAAAGAACTACGCATGCTCTAAAAAGGCGGACCCGAGGAGGAGCCGTGCTAACGAGTTCCTGGAACATGTGAAATAGTTTGGGGAAAAGTTTGAATATGCATAATCTTCTATGAATATGCAACAGGCTGATGCAATAAGAAATGTATATAAGGAAAGTCTCTGACCACACCAAACGTGCTCTTGGCTCAGTGCCAAGGGTACCCAGCGTCCTGGGCGTTGTGACCTTTTGCTCTATTTTGTCCCTTATTGTCTTTTATTAAAAACCTTTACATTTCAACAGGAGACTGGACCTCGTTTTTTCGCTACTAATGAGAAATTGGCAACTGCTAAGCCGTTTAGCTACAAAACAAAGAATTTAGACCAGTTAAGACCAGATGGACCAAGGAACACAGTAATTATGCATGCTTCAAAGACAAAGTTGAAAAGTTCAAGGGTGAAGAAGACTTTAGAAGCCTTCATCAAAGACCCCAAAAGACCCCCGAATTGGGGAAGAGCAAGTGCAGTACAAAAAATGATCGAATGACCATGAGATCATCCTATGTCAATTATTTCCGGTGCCTATGCAGTGATGCTGTAATGACATAAGCAACATTTAGCATAATTTACTGTATAAATGTACCACAACACTTGACAAGGGTGGGTGAGTTAGGTGGAAAAATCCTCCTCACCACCAGCACTGCAATAAACAAATACCTGCTCTATAGACATTGGTCTATGGGGATTTATTTTCAGCCTATCTTTCGGGCATCAGAGCAGGCTGGACATCCAACTGCTCCACAAACCTTTAGGAAGAGGGGGCCCATCCCCCACCTCCCACCAAAGGGCAGGCCAGGCCTCCCCCAGCCACTCTATGCCCAGATGTCTCCAGGCCAGCTTTCAATTCAAAACCGAAGCGTGTTAAACGCAAATTAAATTTTTGCATTGTGATTTGCTTTTCTCCTCTAGTGATCAGCCTAGATCACACATACACTCATGCCCTGCCTCCCCACCGAGCTGATCTCTGGGACAGGCTGGAAAAGCAGTGACAGGAAAAACTTAGAGAAATTATTCCAAAAGCAAATTTTCTCACCACCTCACTGGGTTGTCCTAGGATTATTAGCAATTATTGATCTTAAACAGATATGCAATGCATGCGCAATACACACACATACAAACTACACACTACACGACGAAAAGAGCTACTTTTATATTACTTCCTGTGGGATCTTGGAACCATGGTGTCTCAACCTCAGGCCCGTGGCAGGGAATTCTTTAGATTGCCGGTAGAAAATAATTCCTTGCAAGATGTTTTCGGTCCGAAGGAAGGGTACCAGGTTCTTGTGTCCCATCTAGGTGTGCCAGAGTAACTGTTGCCTTTTCCCCCAAACTGGAAAAGAAACTCCCTCCCCAGGTCAAGTCCAATCTCTGGAGTTCCCCCCATTATCACCGGCTGTACTTTGTTTATGAAAACATATCTCAAAGAGCTGTTCTCAACCTTGGTTCTCAGGAAGTACCAAGATAGCACAGGGATTTGTACCCCTGGGGCTTGGAGTTCTGGAATTTGTTTTGTCTTTCTGCCTCGGGAAAGGTCATGGAAAAGTATGGAGAAAACTAGCTACTAATACAAAAGGCTGCAGAGCTACAAATATATGCGCAAAGAGTACAGGGAGCATATAAAAGAAAAAAGACAAAAAAAACAAATTGCATCACTGTGATTAGAGGTTTGTCGGATGATGACAACACCTCTGTTATGACATATTTAAGAAGAAAAAACTTTTTGTGCAGATGTAATTGCAGCCAGAGAAGAGTGGAGGGATAATACAAGAGGAACAACTCTGCAGACACCAAGGTCAGTGCAGAAAAAGAGGGAGGAGGTGCTCCACGTGCTGGAGCAGGCTGTCCCCCTGTGTCCTGGTTTAGGGCAAATATTTAGGAGGAAACCTCTGGGGGGGATTCCTCTAGGAAGAGCCAATTCCAATCACCCCTCCCCCTACAGATTCAGGAAAACTTTCCTCAGAGAAAAGTGGAATAAACTATTTATTTAACAAATAGAATATTCACAAGTATAGAAAAATTTGGATAATATGAAAACAATGAAACCTCTCCTTCCTCTAAAGAGATGGTAGATTCAGAGTCCGTCTGAGTCCAGTTCAGTTCTCCAGTGGGGGGGCCGATTTCCAGGCCTGGCTGTAGAAGTCGGGGGGGGGGGGGGGGGGGGGGGGGTTCCCTGGTGTCTTGGGCCCACGCAATGCCAACCATTCCCGGGAGGAGGGAAAAGAAAAAAATAAACAGCAAAAGAAACAAAGTCTCTCCCTGCAAAGAAGTCGGAAAGATCTGAGAAAACCTTCCGCTGTGTGCTTTCTCCAAGCACACCCCAGAGAGTGCGAGTGAGACATCTCTGTACTGCCGGAACGTAGCCTCTCAAGGCCTTTTCTTCATGGGAGTAAAGATATAACTCCTGCAGACAAACAGTACGTGGGGTTTTTTCTCCGCTTTCACTCTCTCTGTCTCTCTGGGCCTAACTTAAAGCTGTAGAGCTTAATATCCAGCATAAGCAAGAGCGACAACTGGTGATACAAAAAAGTCATATGGCCAACCCAGGACATTCCACCCCTTATCCCCAGATCGTCATCTCAGTACCAAGACTAATACAGTCTGATTCTAAACACACACATATGTATTCATATATACATTGTACAGCCATTTACAAACAATGTTAGCGAAATTCAGCAAATAGTGGTATTTACACATGGTTCTCACCCAACAACCAGATTATCCTGGGGTACACATCGTGTTGTTCCATCTTCCTCCATTTTCCGCCATGTGTAACCTGGTCCCTGAGCAAAGACAACCCCACGGATGGGTT
>JAHLSL010013604.1:797556-814602 GCA_025920805.1 Petroica traversi | reverse complement strand
TCACGTCGTGAGGGGTACCTTCTCTCCTCTGGGGAACGTCTACGTCTGGTAACCGAGCCTCTGACCTGTATTGCGGAGATTTGGAGAATCTCATTTCTGAGTTCTTTGTGATTCTCTTCGACCTCAAGTCTGAGTTCCTTGTGATTCTTTTCTATTTTCTGTAGTTGTTCTTTCACATCTGCAATTCTTGCTTGTGTTGGGCAATGCACAGCATCGGCCTATGCTCAGAGCTTCCTCGCTATCTCTGCCACAGTCTCATCTCCATCGTCCCTCTTCATTTTGGCTAAAGGAGCCTGGTGTTATTCTGGCCCATGTTGTATAAGTCTTTGCCACTTTCTGGGTGTACATACCCTTAAGGCTGGATTATTAGGCATACTTGGATCCTCTGAGAAAACAATCTCTGCCACGGCCATTTCTCTCAAGCGTTGAATCCCTTGTTCTATGGTCTTCCACTGGGTTTGTTGCATATAGAGATCATCTGTACACAGGTATCTGCGTGCCACAGCTGCCAAGACTCGTGACCAGAGTCTCCTAGGGAGAGCCCCCCTTGCTGTTTCCTGGTCGATAACTGGTTCATGTGACAGGTGTCCCAAATGCCTCGCTTCGGTACCGTCTAGAATTTTAACGTCGCCTGCGGCATCCCAAAGACGGACTAACCAACTAATTACAGATTCATCCAGGCGTCGAGTGTAATCCTTTCTTGGGCCACGAAGGTCCTTCAGGGAAAAAGACGCGACAGTGTCTCCTGCTCTTGAGTAAGTCCTTGTCCCTGAGGGTCCTTCCTCCCCATTGCCTGCCCGTGAGGGTCCTTCTCCTCCATCATTATCATCATCATCATCATCCACTGGTCGATCTGTTTTGGTTTTGTGCCTCTTTCCCGCAGCAGCGACTGCCAGTGGCTTAGGCTCACTGTCTAGGTTAGCTACGGGTTTAGGCTCACTATCTTGTCCAGGTGCTGGCTTAGGTTCCCTGTCTGGTTTAGTTGCAGCCTGAGGGACTGGGGCTGCTTCACCTTCCTGCCCCGTGCCTCTATCTGCTGCCCTACAGCAACCAGCAGCGTGTGATAAGCATATGCCAGGGCCCAGCTTGCTGTAATGATCCTTTCTTCCTTAGAACCATCATTACACTTCTCTTTCAGATATTTGGCCACCCTAGTTGGGTTCTGTATTTGGTCACGTTGGAAGTCCCAAGCTATGGGTTCTGAGAACTCTTTCAAGATCTGGCCCATATCCTCCCATTCTCCGCACCACTCAGGATTTTTGATAACTGGGTCAGGTTTCTCCTCAGTCCCTCTGCACCTATCATCCTCAGCACCTCTGGACCTATCAGCTCTCATTCTAGAAAAGTTTTAAACCGTATAGAAGAAACTCGCCCGCTGTAATATCAGCAAAGTGGTTTCTTTGGCATCTAGGGGGTACTGAACATTTTCAAAAAACGATGTAACAGATGATGTAACTGATGATGTGACAGATTGAAAGGAGAAGAGGAAAGGGAAAGGCTGGGAAGCCTCATCCCCTATCCCACGCTTAAGGAATTGGGTACAATTACCAACAAACCCCCAGAACATGCTACTGAAACTAGGATACAAGGTAGGAAAGAAAAACAACTGACCGTAGATATCTTGAACAATTCCTAGTAGGTTAGCTACAATCTCTCTATAAATCAGTATCACCACAACCAGCAAAACAGCAACTTTAAGCTGTACCCCTCTACGATAAAAACTCCGTGCCAAGAACAACAGCGAGTAGCCAAGCCAGCCTAGGAACCAGTAAGCTAACATAGCTGCCCCCACACAGAGGGACATTATGAGCTCAAACAGCATGGCTACTGAATGCTCTATCTCAATACAGAGCAAGCACAACCAAAATACAAATCAGTACAAGTTTTTTCCACTTTCTCGAGCCCCATGGCGGGCGCCAATATTATTTGTCCTGGTTTAGGGCAAATTTTAGGAGGAAAACTCTGGGGAGGGTCTCCTCTAGAAAAAGCCAATTCCAGCCACCCCTCCCCCAAACAGGTTCGGGAAAAATTTCCTTAGAGAAGAGTGGAAAAAACTATTTATTTAACAAATAGAATAATCAAAAGCATAGAAAATTTGGATAATATGAAAACAATGAAACCTCTCCTTCCTCGGAAGAGATGGTAGATTCAGGGTCCGTCTGGGTCCAGTTCAGTTCTCCAGCGGGAGGGGGCCGATTGCCAGGCCCGGCTATAGAAGTCAGGGGGGGGGGGGCCCCCTAGAGATTGCCCTGGTGTCTTGGGCCCACTCGGTGCCAACCAGTCCCGGGGGGGGGGGGGGAGGGGGGGAACGGCAAAAGAAACAAAGTCTCTCCCTGCAAAAAAGCTGAGAACGATCCGAGGAAACCCTCTGCTGTGAGCTTTTTCCGAGCACACCCAGCCAGAGAGTGAGTGAGATATCTCTGTACTGCTGGAACGCAGCCTCTTCATGGCCTTTCCATGAGAGTAAGGTGTAGCTCCTGCAGACAAACGGCGCGTGGGTTGGTTTTTTTTTCCTCCGCTTTCACTCTCTCTGTCTCTCTGGGCCTAACTTAAAGCTGCAGAGCTTAATATCCAGCATAAGCAGGAGGGATGATTGGGGATACAAAAAGTCATATGGCCAAACCAGGACACGGGGCCTGAGACAGTAAGGTGTCCTTGATTCCTTGGCCTAGAGAAGAACTGTTTTGTCTGACCAAAATGGGACGACAGTAGCTAACACTCTATATGGAGTTTAGAGTTATACACTAAACAATTGCAGAATTACGAATGTATGAAAAATATAAAAGCTGAAATCCTAAGGCATCATTCCCCCTTTTTAGAGGCTTGACAAGGCCTCTACCTTGTCAAGTCCCTGTTCTATATATCTAATAGCATGTGTCTAACAACAGTATATATCTAACAACAGCAACATTTTACACAGCCAGCTATCATGCAAAAAAGAATTATGATTACAACTACTATAAACAGTTCTTTAATCCAGGACTAGTTTTGTAACCATGAAGTGAGGGTGTAGAAAATATAATAAAAGTTCACTGTGTCATCTTTGAATGCTATCTGAAGTAAGATTTGAGTTTGTTCCCAAATTTTAAATAAATCCTTGCTGGTTCTTCCACTTTGATCTACATTTCAATTGTTGGGCATTGAATACAAATCTGACATTTTTCTTGTGAAGAGGTTTGGATACACTTTGGACTGGAACCATATGCAAATTTTGGTTCCAAACTTGAGTCATAGTTATCAACTGTGTAGATAACAAGCACAGTAAAAGAACCATTTGAACCTCATCGTCCTTATTTGTATCAGTCTCTGTTTTCCCAGTTGTTTCAGGGGCAGAAGCCTTCTTAACTCTGGAGTAGTGAATCCAGGGTCCTTTGCCAGCAACTTTGACTGTGGTGAGGGTAGTCAGCAGGGCTTGGAATGGTCCTCTCCACTTGGCCTATAAATGATCACTGTCCCACCACTTAACATAGACCCAGTCTCCAGTTTGGAACAGATGTGCAAGTGTGTCCAGTCCTATGGGTTTGGATAACATGATGAAATTCTGGAGCTTCTGCAAAGTGGAACTTAAAGCCATCAGATATCTCTGTAAATTAAGCTTCCCCCTCATATGAATTTCACCTTGAACATGCAGAATCTGATATGGCCTGCCATACAATATTTCATAGGGACAGATGTTATCCCTCCACCTTGGTTGTATGTGGATCCTCAGTAAAGCTATAGGCAAGGCCTGAACCCATATCATGGATGTTTCTTATAAAAATTTTGCTAATTTGTGTTTTAAGGGTTCCATTCACACGTTCAACTTTACCACTTGCTTGGGGTCTATAAGGTGTATGCAGATCCCAAGTAATTCCCAAAATCCGACTAACTTCCTTAATCACTATTGCAACAAAATATGGTCCCCTATCTGATGATAACCCCAGAGGAACCCCGAACATTGGAATTATAGGATTGAGCAAAGCTTTCACCACCTCTTTGGCTTTTAGTGCGACAGAGGTAAGCTTCGGGCCATCTGCTGAAAGTGTCAACCAATACCAATATATACTTGTATCCCTCTTTGCGTGGTAACTCAGAAAAATCTATTTGCCAGTAATCTCCAGGAAGATCCCCTGCCTTTGTCACTCCTAACACAACTCTTTTCCTTGTATCAGGATTGTTTTTACAACATATTTCACATTTGCTTACTACTGATTGTACAATATCAGTGATTCCCTTTCCTATTACTACCTTTTTAAGATGTTTCAGAGGATTTTCAGCCCCAAAATGTGTGCTTTCATGTTCTCTTTGAGCTAGTTCCCAAAGGATCAGGGGTGGGACTACAACCTGATTCGCTCGTGTAACAGCTGAATCTTCTTCTGTGGTCTCAGCCTTAAGGAACTTAATTAACCTGTGGTCTGCCTGATCATACTTTGGGGTGAATCCTGACAGATCACTCTTTTTTTGTGGTATCACTGCGAGAATACCTTTTTCTGCAATTCCTCTTGCTGCTTCATCAGCAAAGTGATTTCCCTATTCTGGAATGGTTTTCCCTTTTTGGTGATCCCTACAATGCACGATAGCTACTTCTGTAGATTTTCTGATGCTCTCCAAGCGGTCAAGGATTTGTTCAGCATGTTTGATTTGGTTACCTTGAGTGTTCAACAGTCCTCTCTCCTTCCAGATATCTCCAAGGGTGTGGACAACACTAAATGCATATTTAGAGTCGTTCCATATATTTATCTTCTTTCCTTCGCTTAGTTCTAGGGCCCTCTTCAGTGCAATCAGTCCAGCTTTCTGTGATGACACATCTGCTGGCAGGGCCTTTGCCTTGATCACTTTGTCCTGGGTGGTCACTGCATAGCCTGTCATACTCTAAACATTTCTCATGAAGGTTCTCCCATCTGTAAATAGCATCCAATCCAGATTTTCTAGGGACACGTCCTTCAGGTCTGGTCAGCTGGAAGAGACTTCTTTGATTGTCTGCAAACAGTCATGCTCAGGGACATTGTCAGTTAAGGTGCAGGACAGAAACATGGCAGGGTTAACAACAGAAGTTGTTTTCAGAGTAACATCATCTTGTTCTAATAACAGTGATTGATATTTAAGCATCCAATTGACGGACAGCCAATGTCTTCCTTTTTGTTCAAGTGCAGCTGCTGCGACATGGGGTACATACACTACAATGTGTTGCCCAAGGGTGAGTTTCTGGGCCTCTTGGATCAAGATGACAGTATCTGCCACAGCCCTGAGACACCCAGGCCACCCTTGGCTAACACTGTCTAGCTGTTTGGAAAAGCAGGCCGCAGCCCTCCATTGGTTCCCAAGGGGCCGAGCTAGTACCCCCAAAGCCACATGTGGCCTCTCATATGTAGAGTTCAACAGGTTTGGTCAAGTCTGGCAATCCCAATGCCAGAGCAGACATTAGAGAGTGTTTCAGCTGTTTAAATGGAGCCCTTGTGCTCTCAGTCCATATGATAATTCCATTTTCTGCTGCTTTTAATGCTCCATACAGAGGTTTTACCAGGAGTCCATAATTTGCTATCCACAAACAACACCAACGTACCACTCCCAGGAAAGTTTGCATTTCTCTTATGGTGTGGGGCTCTGGAAGTCGGTAGATGGCTTCTTTCTGTTATTTGCTGAGCTGTCAATGTCATTGAAAGATCTCAAGCCTCAAATAAATTACTGCTTCCTTGGCAAACTGTTCCTTTTATTTGGAAACTCTGTACCCACTTAGTCCCAAAAAGTTTAACAAGCTTACAGAGAGTTGGATGCAGTCATTTCTGTGGCAGAAAGCCTACCCCCACTTCCTGCATACCACAGACAACTGATGCATAAAGAGATAACCCAGGGGTCGAAAGGCTCAGCAGAGGTCATCTCTGGTGCCAAGGAAGCTCAAGAATCAGCTAAGAATAAACACCCTAGTCTGGAGAACAGATGTGGGAAGAGATAAAGGAAAAATTGCTGACTGAGAGACACTGTTTTAGATATATGAATTATCACTGAGGCAGAAGGCTCTATATGCACACCATGAAGGTGTATAAGAGACTTCTTCCCGAGTTCTGGACACAGGCTCGTGGTTACTTCTCCAGAGATTGAGGGGAAAGGATCTCGATGTGTGCTACACCAACAACTGGATGGTAAGATACATTGACTCCTAAACTTATACTATTGCTTCGCTAGCTGTAACTTAAAGGGTACCTTATTGTGCACTGTATGAAATCTACGAGTAGTCTTTCTTTCTTTTTGTTTTATACCTGTGTAGTATTAGTTTGTTTTAAGTCTTATGTCTGTTAGTTTCCTTGTCTAATAATAAATAATTTGTTCTATAATAGACAAAATCAGTCATTATTAAAAGAACTTACAAATGTGAGTGGGTTTTGAGGTGCTGGTTGTCTCAATAAAGTTACTCCCTGCTGCCAAAGGCCTCTGGAATCTCTGGAAAAGTAACCATGAGCCTGCACCCAGGACTTAGGGAGAAGTCCCTTGCACCTTCATGGTGCATGTGTGTGTAAGCTTCTGCTTCAGTGATAATTTGTGTATCTTTTATAGTGTAAAACGGTGTCTCTCAGTCATCAATCTTTCCCCACATCTGTTCTCAAGACTAGGGGGTTTAATTGATTTATGAGCCCATCTGGCACCGGAGACGGCCCCTGCTGAATCTTTTGACCCCTGGGTTATCTCTGATGCACCCATTATCTCTGGTATGCAGGAAGTGTGTGGGGGGGGGAGACGTGCCCTGCCACAGCCTCTACAGAAGTTATAACAGCCTTGTTAATTATCTCTCTTTAAGTGTGATTAAGCAATGTGTCCATTGTAGACTTCAAATCACTCCAGTCAGGATTCTGTCCGTCAGTTGTCCTCTCTGCCAAGTTAGTTACTTTATCTGGATTTTCTTTACATTTTCCCACAGTGGTCTTCCACTGTTCTAACTTTACAAGAGAGTACAGGACTTTTACATATATGTAGGCCCTTGGTTACCGACTGCCTGTCTCAGAGGAGCTTGTAAAACCCGTTCTTCTTTTTTAGATCTGGCACATTTAGTTATTGGACTACGTGCTTCAATGGCTTTCTTTGCTATTTTTTCGTCTCATCAAAACAGTTGTCTCCTCATCCTCCTCTCCGGAGGAGTTATCTGAGTTAATACTACTGTCCCTTTCCATTGAATCTGCCTTGCTGGAGCTGTCTGGGCCAGTATCGGTACTAGCAGGATTTACCATGGCGCGCAGGATGAGCAGCCCCGGCCCCACTGACATCATCTCCTGCGCCTGTCTCCGGGCAAACAGTGTTCCCATGGAAACTCAGGTGCAAGTTGTTACCTCTGAGAGTCACAGAGGTGCCGCCCCCTTGGTAGGAAATCCTCTCCCTACCCTCTCGATCAGAGGTTCTGTCCCCACCCTCTCAATGGGAGGCTCAGCCCTCTGACTCCACCTGAAGGGGCAGTGCCACTGGCTGCAGGGGCCGCCCCTCCACCCCTATGGACCCAGGAGGGGCCAGAGGAAGGGAGAGAGGGAAAGGGGGAAGCGGCGGCCACAGCAAAGCTAGTGGGTCTGCTTTCGGTGGTGCCACCGCCTCCCAAGAGGGGGTTGGTAATCTATACAAATCCCCTTTTCACTCCCCTTCCTCTTTTATCGGCTAGGGTATCATCAAATCCACACCCCAGCTCCCAGCCGCTTTCTGGGGAGATCATGGCGGGGGGGGGGGGGGGGGGGGGGCCAGCGGCAGCAGCAATGGAGGGAGGCCTGGCATGGCAGGCAGCCCAGTCCTTAGGGAGGGTTCTACCAAATCCATTTCCACCTCCTCCTTGTCCCTCATACAGAGTGGACTAAGTATGGGTGTCTCCCTCTTACCTTTCTTCCCCTTCCTTCACAGAAGCATTACATGCTGTTCCTTTCTGTTAAAGTTTCAAGGTTTTTAATAAAAAAATTAACAAGAAAAGACTAAGACAAAGCAAAGGAATTACAGCGTCCCGGGGACACCGGGCCCCCAAGAAGAGGTATTAGAATTTATTGTGGATACTGGATCAGAGAGAATGTGTATTGTAAATATTCCAAAGGGTTGTAATATCAGTAATAACACTGTGAAAGTGACAGGGGCAAAAAGTCCCTTTCAGGTACTTCTGTTAAAAACGAGGTCCTTTTCTGTTAAAGTTAAAAGGTTTTTAATAAAAAAATCAACAAGAAAAGACAAAGACAAGGCAAAGGAATTACAGCGTCCCTGGACGCTGGGTGCACTTGGCACAGAGTCAGAACACACCTCTCCTAGAGAGAGACTTTCTTTAAATACTTTTTTACTTTTACAACTTGTTGTATTATTCAAATGAAGTTCTTTTGAAGAATTCAGTTAGTCCTTTATCAATTCCCGGCAGAGGAGTCTCTTATCTAGGAATATCTTGGTAGGGGTAAATCGCCTTGCTTGGGGGGGCGCCCGCCGGCTTGTGAGCAATGTTAGTTATTTCTCAACTATTAAGTAAAACTAGAATGGCTACATTTCTACACAAACACTGCTTCTACAAGGATCAATATTACATACATAGTATTCATTATTTGCGAAAAACCAACACTATAATATGCATTTATAACACTTCTGACAACTAAGACTGAGATCCGAACCAGAGAAAGAGGATGGATCCACACTAACAGAATCAAAGGTCCGGTGGAAGAACCTAAAGAATGAATCATAATCTCCAAACCAGGTGATACCAAACTGACTCTCAAATGGGGACAAGGGAGTAACAAATCACATCTAATTGAGAAGTAAAGCCAAAACTTATACCAGTAGTCTCAGGTGCTGTCTGGACAAACTCTGAGAAACCTTCAATACCCTCCTTAAAGAAGGATACTTTCACTTCAAACAAGAAGATTTGGACTGTTTTGGCCAGAAGGCCCTCATACTTTGACCTTAACCTGTAACTTGTAAGTGTTTAAATTGTAAATGTAAATGTTTAAGTTGTAGGAAAAATTGTTATTACAGCTAACGGGAATGACACTCTCATTGTAGTAAGTGTCAAGTGCCAAATTACTAGTGCCTGTTGAGTGTGAGATATCAGAGGAACAGTGGGAAATTACAGCTAAAGGACAAAAAACAATTTACTTAGAAATTAACAAAAGAAAGTGACCAGGAAATAGAGGGCAAGACCAGATTGGCCGCTGTACTCACCACCAAGAAGATCAGATACACCTGCTGTGGGTTGCCACCCCATAGGCATGGGAGGTGGGGGTATAAGCCATACTGGACCTCTGTTGTTCCTTTTTCTGTCACTAATTCTTCTCCCTTTTGAGACATCAACTCAATTATGTCATCCATGCTACTGCAAGCTTTACATGGAAAGACACCGAGGTTCCTTTTTTATTTCTCACACACATTTCAACAGCCACTACTATAACTCATCCAAATTACATCCCTGTGTACACAATGAGAAAAATTCTAGATTATGGAGAACTTAGGAAACAGTGGTAATAAGTTAGGAAATAAATGTCCAAAAGAGGAGAAATGGGTTTGTTTCACATTTGTCCTTAAAAGTAAAGTCCAGGATTTAGTAAAAGAGGAAAAGAATGGTGGAAAATATTAAACTTCTTCCTTTTATACACTACAGCTAGGTTAATATTTCTTCCTTTCTTGATTCCTTGTTTTATTAAACTAATCACCAGCGTAATCAAAAATATACAATTAGTAATCTATGAAAAAAATGAACAAAAAGAAAAAGTATTATTGTTCAAACCAAATGAATTATAAAACGGAAAAGGGGGGTTTGTTGTAAACGCATATTATAGTGTTGATTTTTCGCAAATAGTGAATGCTATGTGTATAATATTGATCCTTGTAGAAATGTAGCCATTCTAGTTTTACTTAATAGTTGAGAAATAACTAACATTACTATGTTAAATATTACTCACAAACCACCCCTCAAGCAAGGCAATTTACTCCTATCAAGACATTCCTGGATAAGAGACTCCTCTGCCAAATTGACAAACAATTATGCAAACTTCTACTTCTATCAAGATATTCCTGGATAAGAGACTCCTCTGCCGGGAATTGACAAAAGACTATATAGATGGACAGATTAACTGAGTTCTTCAAAAGAACTTAATTTAAATCATACAATGAGCTGTAACAGTAAAAAAAAGTATATAAAGAAAGTCTCTCTCTAGGAGAGGCGTGGTCTGGCTCTGTCCCAGTACACCCGGCGTCCCTGGGACGCTGTAATTCCTTTGCTTTGTCTTAGTCTTTTCTTGTTAATTTTTTTATTAAAAACCTTGAAACTTTAACAGAAAAGGACCTTGTTTTCAACACTATAGATTAGGATTCAATGTTTCTTACCATCCCGTTGCTGATGGGGCATACATCAAGATCCTTTCCCTCAATTTCTGGAAAAGTATCTACGAAGATGGGTCCAAGCTTTGTAGGAGAAGCCGCCCTACACGTTTCCCAGGAGTGTGTAAGAGGCTTCTACTTCCATTATAATCTGAGTGACTTTTATAGTATAAAACAGGGTCTTTTGATCACTAATATTTATTTTCTTTTATCTCTTTCCACATCTGCTCTCCATACCAAGATGTTGATTCTTGGTTTGGGCTTCAGACCTTTTGGCGCCAGGAGATGACCCCTTGCTGGGCCTTTGATCTGGCCTGGGTTATCTCATCCATCTGTACCAGCCATCTGTGACAGAGAGAGAGGGAAGATGTCCTGCCGCAGCAGCTTACTAAACAGCTGCAGCAAGATGATGAAGGTGATTTGTGGGGTATAATTTCTTGGTTAGATTACCTCAGTCTTGGGGAATCGTTTAAATGCTTAGTAGTGCATGGCCTAGTTATCTTTGGTGTGCTTTTATTGATTGTGATATGTATTCCATGTATCGTATCTTGTGTACCACAAATTGTCAAAAATAGCACATTGCTCTGAGAACCACTAGCCATTTGGTATACTCCCCACACCACCTCTGAGCAAGAAATTAGCACAGAGGAAAAGCATCCTTGCTCTAGCCTCCAGCTTGGGTACCAGATGCACAGCTGGACTCTGCCAATCATCCCCTCCTAGTTCAGCTTCAACACTGGCTGGTGTCTCAGGCTCCTGATGAAAAACTCCAACTAGACCTGTTCCCTGCCAGACAGGGTTTTGTCACTGAAATGGTGGGGAAAACAAAAATCCTCCAACAACATTTTTAATGTTAGAAAGTCAAGGCACTACTTTATTCTGGCCAGGATGTACCACAGAAATCATCTTGTCCACACATAGCCCAGGTGTGCAGAGAAAAACATTCCATTATACATACTTTTACAAGATTTTTCGGACCTTTATGCAGTCAAAACTCATAGAAACTAATTGGGTCAGTGTTCATTGGTCTCAAGTTGCATAGTTCTTAGCATTTGGTTTCCTATTGGATCTGGATTTCTTCGCTTCTGATGTTAATTAGATCGTCATCTCTTGATTTTCTTATCAGTCTTTTACAGAGGAGATTTCTTCAACTCTGCCAGAGGCAGAGTCTGGGGTAATGTTCCGTTGATGACCTTTTATCTTTCTGGGCATCTGTGGGCTACTTCTGGTCTGTTGGTATGTTAAGCCCATCAGGCCTCACCTAGAGAAACAATATCCTTGAAAAGAAGCTTCAGTGCCCTTCCCTGGGGCAAAGGTGAACAAACCTGGCTAAAGTTATATAAAAATATTTTTAAACTGGTATGTTTTCCAACAATTTCATTCTGGCAGCAGCCAGCAGTGACTTGGAGATCCACAAAGCTACCACAGGACTGGCACAGTACTATAAAGCAGGCCCAAGGCTTGGCAAGCAAGTCCCACAAAGGTGACCTGAGACAGCCAGGGCCAGACACCTCCAAACATCTCTGCTGCTCAAACCCAGCTCCACAGGTCAGGGGATGCTCTTCAGAAACACAGGTTAGCAAGTCACAGCCCTGCCAGCCACTGGCTCCTCTTTGCATGCTCTCTTAGCCAAGCCCTAAGCATTGTCCCAGCTCACAAAGATGAGACTGGGGCATCTTGGCATCCTCTAGTGCTCCTGAGGAGTTTCTTGGAACTTCTCCTTCTGTACAGGGAATCTTCATGGCTTTCGGGGGGGGCGGCGCCCCGGCCCGCCATACATGATCCCCCTAGACCAAGGAGACAGGATGCTCAGGAAGCAGCAAAATCAGAGGGACTAGTGGGGTGGGGAGAAGGCCTTGATGTGTGGCAGCCCGGTGACATCAAGGCCTTTTAGAAATCTCCCTGGCCAATCCCGCCACTATAACAAAGCAGCTCGGCTCAGTAGGGTGGGAGTCTGACCAATGAGAGTGCCCTGAGGGGTGGTACTACCTTGAACTTCCCAATGGGAGATGGCGATAGGGAGGTGGAGCAAGCCAAAGTGTGGTGCTATGACGAGCACCCTTCGGCCTAAGGGGCTGGGACTGAGGCCGGCTCAACTCTGCGAGTGCACGGCAACGTGGGACAGAGCGAGCAGTGAGTGCTGGTATTGGAGATGATACGAAATTTAAAATTTTTATGTAACTTTAGTCATTTTTCACAGAATTAACTAGGTTGGAAAAGACCTTTTAGATCAAGTCCAACCGATCTTCGATCTTTGCCTTTGCCCTGGGGGAAGGGAATTAAAGTTTCTTCCCAGGGCATTGTTCCACCAGGTGAGGCCTGATGAGCTTAGCATCTCAACAGACAGGGAGTAGCATAAAAGATAGACAAAAGATAACGGCCATCAATGACCATTAATGAACCATCAACTCCAAACATCACCCCTGGCATAGTCAGAGACACCTGGCCTGGAAAAGGAGAGGTAAGAATGACAACCTAATTAGCATGTGAGGCAAAGAAATTCGTATCCAATAGGAGACCAAATACTAAGAACTACGCAACTTGGGACCAATGAACACTGAACCAATGAATCTTTTTCCTTTTCCACTGTATAAGGTTTGTGAAAAATCCAGTAAAATTCATGTGTCATGGAATGATTCTCTCCGCACACCTGGGCTATGTGTGGATGAAATTATTTCTGCTGCATATACTGGTCAGAACAACATCTTGGCCAGAATAAAGTAATGCCTTGATTCTCTAACACTAAAAATGTTTTTGAAGAGCTTATTTTTCCCACAGTTTTGGTAACACTGGGGGCAGTGGCTGTGCCCCACAACACCACTACATAGACTGTCAATGGCACTGGTGTTCTAGTGGGAATGAGAGTTTGGCCCCTTTACCCCCTGCGAAGGGAGGTTAACCCCTCTGCACCCATGGGGTGACAGGATGTCCGAATGGAGGAGGGGGTTAAACCTCTGTCTTTTGGAGGGACACAGTATCCCTCTGTGGCTAAGGGAGATCTTCCCATGGCATGACAGAGTTTTGCTGGGTGGCTTGGAAGGGGAGGTTAAGCGCCTCTGCCCTTTTGTGAGTGGGGAACAAAGGCTAGCTCCGGTGCCTCCGTAGAGTGACAGGGAGTCCCTATGGGGCAGAAGGCAAGGGAGGAAGGAATTGGTGCCTCTGCCCCCGTGTGTTTGTCACTGAAACTGCAGGGAAAACAGAAACTCTCCAACATCTTTTTAGTGTAAGAGAATCAAGGCATTACTTTATTCTGGCCAGGATGTTCAACAGAAATAATTTCATCCACACATTACCCAGATTGTACAGTGAAAATCATCCCATTACACGTGGTTCTTTACTAGACTTTTCACATACAAAACCCAAAGCAATTATTGTCCATTGGTCCCAAATTACACAACTATTAGTATTTGGTTTCCTATTGGTTATTGATCCCTTCGATTCGAATTAGGTCCTCATTACCCGTTCTTTTATCTATCTTTTCCCAGACCAGATGTCTCTGACACACGGCGGGGGGGTGTATGTTCGTAAATGTTTGTAAATGGTCGCTTATCTCCTTTTCATCCTCTGGCAACTCACAGCCCATTTAGATGTTAAACTCATCAGGTCTCACCCAGTGAAAGTCTCATGGAAAGAAACTTGAATTACCTTCCCCGTGGGCAAAGATGATGAACAAACTCCCACTAAAGGTAGTAAAAAAAAAAATTTTTAAGTTGCGTCATTTCCAACTTGGTGACAGTTTCCTGGTGGGACAAAGGGGCAGGGTCAACTGCCCTGCCTTACCTAGTGACTACATGTGTCCATGGATCTGAAGAGGGTGGCCGGAAGTGGTTAATCCCTCTACCAATGTCCTGGGTTGGCCATATGACCTGTTTGTATCCCCAGTCGTCCTCTTGCTTATGCTGGACATAAAGCTCTACAGCTTTAAGTTAGGACCAGAGAGACAGAGAGAGTGAAAGTGGAGGAAAAAAAACCACTCGCCGTTTGTCTGCAGGAGTCACATCTTATCACTTAGGCCTTGAGAGAGCGGAGAGGCTACATTCCAGCGGGACTGCGGGTTTTTTTTTTGTTCTCTCTGGTGTGGGTGCTGGAACAGCTCACAGCGGAGGGTTTCCTCGGATCTTTCTCGGCTTTTTTGCAGGGAGAGACTTTGTTTCTTTTGGTGGGTATTTTTTCCTTTTTCCTCCTCCTGGGAATGGCTGGCATCGCGTGGGCCCAAGACACTAGGGCAATCCCCAGGGGGCCCCCCCTGACTTCTACAGCCGGACCCGGTGATCGGCCCCCCCCCCCCCCCCCACTGGAGAACTCAACCGGACTCTGAATCTACCATCTCTTCAGAGGAAGGAGAGGTTTCATTGTTTTCATATTATCCAAATTTTTCCTATACTTGAGAATATTCTATTTGTTAAATAAATAGTTTTTTCCACTTTTCTCTAAGGAAATTCTTCCCGGACCTGTAGGGGGAGGGGTGATTGGAATCGGCTCTTCCTAGAGGAGACCCCCCCCCAGAGGTTTCCTCCTAAATATTTGCCCTAAACCAGGACAAATAAAATTGGCGCCCAACTGCGGGGCTCGAGAAAGTGGAAAAAACTTGTACTGATTTGTATTTTGGCTGTGCTTGCTCTGTATTGGGATAGAGCATTCTGGGATAGAGCATTCAGTAGCCATGCTGTTTGAGCTCATAATGTACCTCTGCATGAGGGCAGCTAACTGGTTCCTAGGCTGGCTTTGTTACTCGCTGTTGTTCTTGGCACGGAGTTTTTACCGTTGCGGAGTACGGCGTAAAGTTGCTGTTTTGCTGGGGGTGGTGATACTGATTTATAGAGAGAGTGTAGCTAACCTACTAGGAATTGTTCAAGCTATTTACAGCCTGTTGTTTTTCTTTCCCACCTTGTATCCAAGTTTCAGTGGCATGCTCTGGGGGTTTGTTGATAATGGCACCCAATCCCTTAAAGGTGGGGATGAGGCTTCCCAGCCTTTCCCTTTCCTCGTCTCCTTTCAATCTGTCATATCATCTGTCACATCATCTGTTACATCATCTGTTACATCATCTGTTACACCATTTTTTGAAAACGTTCAGTACCCCCTAGATGCCAAAGAAACCACTTTGCTGATATTTCAGATGGTGAGTTTCTTCTGTACAGTTTACAACTTTTCTAGAATGAGGGCTGATAGGCGCAGAGGGGCTGAGGAGACACCTGACCCAGTTGTGGAACACCCAGAGTGGTGCGGAGAATGGAAGGATATGGGCCAGATCTTGAAAGAGTTCTCAGAACCCATAGCTTGGGACTTCCCACGTGACCAAATACAGAACCCTACTAGGGTGGCCAAATATCTGAAAGAGAAGTGTAATGATGGTTCTAAGGAGGAAAGGATCATTACAATAAGCTGGGCCCTGGCATATGCTTATCACACGCTGCTGGATGCTCTAGGGAAGCAGATAGAGGCAAGGGGCCAGGAAGGTGAAGCTGGGCAGCAGATAGAGGCACAGGGCTAGGAAGGTGAGGCAGGGCAGCAGATAGAGGCACGGGGCCAGGAAGGTAAAGCAGCCCAAGTCCCCCAGGCTGCAACTAAACCAGACACTGAACCTAAGCCGGCACCGGGACCAGATAGTAAGCCTAAGCCAATGGCAGTCGCTGCTGCAGGAAAGAAGGCCAAAACCAAAACAGATCGACCAGTGGATGATGATGAGGATGATGAAGGAGAAGGACCCTCATGGGCAGGCAATGGGGGGGAAGGACCCTCAGGGACAAGAACTGACTCAAGGGCAGGAGACACTATCGATTCCTTTTCCCTGAAGGACCTTTGTGGTCTAAGAAAGGATTACACTCGACGCCCGGAAGAATCTGTAATTAGTTGGTTAGTCCGTCTTTGGGATGCCGCAGGCGATGTTACAATTCTAGACGGTACTGAAGCGAGGCATTTGGGACACCTGTCACATGAACCAGTTATCGACCAGGAAACAGTAAGGGGGGCTCACCCTAGGAGTCTTTGGTCACGAGTCTTGGCAGCTGTGGCACGCAGATACCTGTGTACAGACAATCTCTATATGCAGCAAACTCAGTGGAAGACCATAGAACAAGGGATTCAACGCTTGAGAGAAATGGCCGTGGCAGAGATTGTTTTCTCAGAGGATCCAAGTACGCCTAATAATCCAGACTTAATGGTATGTACACCCAAAATGTGGCGAAAACTTATACACCTTGGGCCACAAGAACACCAGGCTTCCTTAGCCCTAATGATGTGGGACGAAAGAGAGGTGACTGTGGCAGAGATGGCGAGGAAGCTCCGAACATATGGAGATGCTGTATGTGGCCCAACACATGCAAGAATCGCAGCTGTGGAAGAACAACTACAGAAAATAGAAGACAATCACAAGGAACTCAGAAATGAGATTCTCCAAATCTCCGCAGTACAGGTCAGAGGCTCGGTTACCAGACGTAGACGCTTCCCAGAGAAGGAGAGAAGGTACCCCTCACTATGTGATCTGTGGTTTTACCTGTATGATTGTGGGGAAAACATGAGAAGGTGGGATGGAAAACCCACGTCTGTTCTGGCACAACGGGTGCGTGAATTGAAAGAAGACAAGACTCGGAAAGGAAGTTCCACCAGAAAGGAAGTAGCTCCAATTACCAATGGCCGAACTGCCAGGTATGAAGACGACGACATGTCCGATCCCCTTGAAGGAACTTCTAAGATGTACACCCACGGAAAGAAGAATGGCCAGGCTTAGGGAGGCCCTGCCTCTAGCCAGGT
>JAHLSL010013604.1:743997-792556 GCA_025920805.1 Petroica traversi | reverse complement strand
TTGGGTGGAGGCTCTTTTAAAAATTGGGAAAGACATTTAGCAAAGGCAATCTGGTTAGTTAATACTAGAGGCTCTTACAACAGAGCTGGGCTGGCCCAATCTGAGTCCCTGCATAAAGTAGATGGAGGCCGGGTCACACTGGTACATGTTAGAGGTCTGTTAGGGAAGACGGTGTGGGTCAATTCTGCCTCGAATACAGACAAACCCATCCGTGGGGTTATCTTTGCTCAGGGACCAGGTTACACATGGTGGATAATGCAGAAAGATGGAACAACTCGATGTGTGCCCCTGGATAATCTGATTGTTGGGTGAGAACCATGTGTAAATACCACTATTTGCTGAATTTCAGGGACATTGTCTGTAAATAGCTGTACACTGTATATATGTATATAAATACCACTATTTGCTGAATTTTGCTAACATTGTCTGTAAATAGCTGTACACTGTATATATATGTATACATATATTTGTGTTTAGAATCAGACTGTATTAGTCTTGGTACTGAGATGACGATATGGGGAAAAGGGGTGGAATGCCCTGGGTTGGCCATATGACTTTTTGTATCCCCAGTCGTTTCTCCTGCTTATGCTGGATATTAAGCTCTACAGCTTTAAGTTAGGCCCAGAGAGACAGAGAGAGTGAAAGCGGAGAAAATAAAAAAAAAACACGCGCCGTTTGTCTGCAGGAGTTACACCTTTACTTCCACGAAGAAAAGGCCTTGCGAGGCTGCATTCTGGCAGTACAGAGATATCTCGCTCGCACCCTCTGGAATGTGCTTGGAAAAAGCACACAGCGGAGGGTTTCCTCGGATCTTTCTCGGCTTTTTTGCAGGGAGAGACTTTGTTTTTTTGCTGTTTATTTTTTTCTTTGCCCTCCTCCTGGGAATGGTTGGCATTGCGTGGAACCAAGTCACCAGGGCATCCCCGGGGGGCCCCCCTGACTTCTACAGCCGGGCCTGGCAATCGGCCCCCCCGCTGGAGAACTGAACCGGACTCAGACGGACTCTGAATCTACCATCTCTTCAGAGGAAGGAGAGGTTTCATTGTTTTCATATTATCCAAATTTTCCCTATACTTGTGAATATTCTATTTGTTAAATAAATAGTTTTTTCCACTTTTCTCTAAGGAAATTTTCCCGAACCTGTTTGGGGAAGGGGTGGTTGGAATCGGCTTTTCCTAGAGGAGACCGCCCCAGAGGTTTCCTCCTAAATATTTCCCTAAACCAGGACAATATGTCACTTGTAATTTAACAAATATTACTATAGAATATTTGTATCTTCACCCTGATTGTCACAGTTGATAAAAAGGATTTTCCCTTGATATAACTTAAGTCAAATTTTCAAAATCTACTTTAATTTTATTTTTCTCTACGCCTTCAAGGTAAATAAGATTTGATTTTTAACACATCCTTTATTCCCGTTAGGCAATAAAACCATTATGTAATACTCTGTGTATATATATGTATGTGTGTATGTATATATATCTATTTTTTTAATTAGATTCTTGTAGAGTTGTCTAACACTATCTTAAACAAACCAAACTTCACTGAAGAAAAGACTGGACCAAGAAGTATGAAGAAGAATGAAAAGAGTCACTGACCATCCATTGAACTCCTTCAACTTCCACGACGAAATAACTACCTGCATGAATTCTTCTTTGTTCTTGGTTTACATCCTATACTCCTATTATTTCAAGTCAACGGGGTGGAGAAACCACCTACCCTATATGGACTAATAATTGAATCACCTTTAGCCACCATGAACACTCTAATTGTAATATCATGTCTTACATGTATAAGTGTTACATAAACTGAAGCAACAACAGGTGCTTCTTATCAGTATTAATACAACATCTTTTGAAGGAATAGTATGACCTAGGGAAACAATGTATACCAAAAAAATACTCAATGATGGTACACACACATATGAAAGTGGGAAGGATTCCACTGATTGATGAATGGAGCAAGAGAGATTTGTCTTTAGAAACAAACTGTAGGTCTGTTGATAAATAAAACTGAATACTGAGAGATGAAAGAAACAATGAGAAGAACCATAAATTCCATAAGGAATTCCACCGAGTGACACAAGGAAAGGACAAAGGGGAGGGGATTATACATTAGAAGGGGATCTTAGGTGTTTCGAGAAGTCTGTACCTCTCAAATACCTTAGCCAATGGGGAGAGGGACATGCAGTCAGGAAATTAAGATAAAAGGGAAGCTACATCCACCAAAAATCTGAGAGACCCCAGGGGAAATGCCCCATGGCCTCTTCCTTTATTTGAATAGTTACAGCATTCCTCTGTCTCCTTTTTGGACATAAACCTCTGGTGTTTGTGGATTAATTTTCTTAACACCATCAGCAGCGATGTTCAGACACTTCCTGGGAAACAGGGCTTCAGCACACGTAATGGTTCCTCTGGAAGGCAAACACTGAAGAATCACAAATGCCCTCCCTTCCTCCTCTCTCCCTTAGCTTTATATATCTGAGCTGACATCATATGGTATGGAATATCCCTTTGGTTAATATGGGTCAGCTGCCCTGGTTGTGTCCCCTCCCAGTGTATGCCTTTTCCCTCAACCTGGAAAAGAAACTCGAGATGATTTTAGCAAGGAGTTAATACAAAAGGGGATCTTTATTTTGGGTGTCTTCAGGAGCAGTTATGGAAAGATGTTCATAAAAGCCCCCCCCCCCTTCCCCCCCAAGGGGTGAGTACATATTTATAGGTTTAAGGAAATTAGCATAATTGATAAAAAGCACCAGTTAGGAGGACAAGTGGGGATGCAATTCCCCCCCAGGTCAAGCCCCTTCTCTGGAGTCCCCTCCTCAGCACTGGCTGTACTTTGTTTATGAAAATGTATCTCAAACAGCTGTTCTCAACCTTGGTTCCCAGGAAAAATCAAGATAGTACAGGACTTTGTACCCCTGGGGCTTGGAGTTCTGGAATTTGTTTTGTCTTTCTGCCTAAGGAAAGGCCATGGAAAAGTACTGAGAAAACTAACTACTAATACAATAGGCTACAGAGCTACAAATACATGTGCAAAGAGTACAGGGAATGTATAAGAGAAAAAAAGGCAAAAAACCAAACGGCATCACCAGGATCCTGCTCACTCCCATACCCTTCAATAGGGGGAAGAATGTCAGAGGGACAGTGCTGCTCGGCAGTAGCCAAAACACTAGTCTGTGGAGGCCGGTGAGCTTGCAGAGAGGAAGACCAAGAGAGTTTACTGGTGGCACAGGCCCTAGGACTATGCACACTCCCCAAGTTATGGCAAGGGAAAAGACTTTCCCCCAAGATACTCTCTTACACTATGTTAGTGTTCTGTTCCCTCGTTGGCCCGTTCACCTCCCCACCTCTTTATCCCTTATATGTAGTTACCCTAGGAAGTTCTCCCTTCTCTGTTCCCCCATTGGCTTCTGTTCCCTGGTCACTCCCACAGGGTCTCCCTATTGGGTTCCCTGCCCTAACCCCGCCTGTGTACCGCCCCTGTGCCCTCAGACCATTGGTTCCTTATGCCCCTGCCTACCCTGTATTTAACCCTACAACTTTCCATTGTTAACCGTCTTTTGTCCATGGATCCCTCTGTGTTTGCTGGATTAAAATCTCTGTGTGGAATTCTATACAAATGCCCTTCTTGCCTCTTTGCTGCCGATCCAGATTATAGCCATCTAGCGTGTGTGGGTGCTTCAGTGTGTGTGTGTTCCTGCGGCACACCAAGCGGCTTAGTAAGGAGACGCTTTTGAGAAGGTCGCTGCCATCCACCACCCCATAACCCGCCCACAACACTGGTCTGTTATCAACACCGGTCCAGTTACTAATGCAAAGCACAGCACTGTGAGGGCTGTGGACTTTACCTCAGTCAGACCCAATACAATCTCCACCCCTTATTCCATACCATTTGCATCATACTAGGATCCCATGTAATCTATATATCTTCCATCTCTTCCATTATATGTATTTCTCATTACTGGACTCCTTTCTTACCCACACATACAGCTTAAACTATGTCCTTAAGTTATCTCTATACCAAACATACATTTTTTTCATTAACTACTATAGCCAGCCCTTTCACATTTCCTCCAGGTCTTCATTCCAGCAGCATGAGGGGTCAGGACAGGAGAAGTAGTACACTTGATGATTAGGCATTGACACCATCCTGGCTCATTATTGCATTCTCCTTGCTCCTCGCAAAATTCCTTCTTTGTCAGTTCATGTCACTCCTGTTACTTTGCCGCCTGCAACATACAACTTACACCATAGATTATTCTTACTCCAAGGTTAAATCTCCTTGGGGCACACACTGGGTCTCCCACTGGATTACAGCGTCTTCCAGGCATCCAGCCGATCCAGCATGGGCACCTCCCCCATAGGCTGTGGGTGGGTCTCTGCATCCCCCATGGACCTGATGCCTTTTTCCTGGTGTTAGGAAAATGAAGCTAGACACAGTTAGAGGGTTGGGGTCTTTACCTCAGTATTTTAATCAGGATCCTGTTTGATGCATCCACTTCACCCAGGTGACACGTGGCAAAATGCACACCCACCGTCAATCACGTACACAAGTTATAGACTTTACACATTAACATATCTAACAAGGGAGCCCAATAATGGGGCTGGAGTGGGCTAAGCTCTGGTTTACAGAATCTGTCCTGCTAGGAGACCTTGGCTTCCTGAGATAGTAGGATGTTTGGTCTCCCTGGCTCTGCAGTTCTGGGGTGTTTAGTCTCAGGGCCTGCAGAACACTTACAAAACACTAAGCACCAAACTAAGTGAAGGGTTACAAGTATGCATGCTAATACTTGTGGATACACAGAACTGTGTAAAAGGTAAATGAAAGAAAAGGAAAAAAACATTCCGGCATCAACCCATGGGCTGCAGGGGGACAGTCTGCTTTCACCATGGTCTTCACCAAGGCCCACAGAGGAATCTCGGATCCGGTGCCTTGAGCACCTCCTCCCCCTCCTTCTCCACTGACCTTGGTGTCTGCATATTGTTATCCCTCACATATTCTCACCTCCTCCTCTTCTCTAACTACTAGCAAAAACTTGTGACTTTTGATTTTCTTCTTAAATATGTAAACACAGAGGCATTACCAACATCTCTCATTGGCCCAGTCTTGGCCAGCGGCATGTCCATCTTCAGAGTCATCAGCCATTGGCTCTGCCAGACTTGGTGAGAAGCTTCCAGCAGCTTCTCACAGAAACCACTTCTGTGGCCCCTCCACTACAAAAAATCAGGCCATGCCAAACCAACACACCCATGCTGCACCAGTTTGAGGAGGACTTGTTGCATGTGGGATGAATTCACGTTGCAGCAGTTCACAGAGAGCTGTTGCTTGTGAGATGGACTCATGCTGGAGAAGTTCCCAGAGAACTGTCTCCCATGGGAGGGACCCCATGGGAGAGAGACTCGTCTCCCTGAGCAGTGGAAGAAATCACGGGTGATGAACTGACCGTAACCCCCATTCCCTGTCTCCCTGCATGGTTGGTGGGAGAAGGTAGAGCAGGAAGGAGGAAGGGGTGGGGGGGAAGGTGTTTTTAAGGGTTTCTTTTACTTCTCATTATCCTGCTCTGATTTTGTTACTAATAAACTTAATTCATATCTCTAAGTTGAGCCTGTTTTTCCCGTGACAGTATTTGATGAGTGATCTCTCCCAGTCCTTATTTCAACTCACAACCCCTTCGTTATGTTTTCTCTCCCCTGTTCAGTTTGTCGACGGGAGTGAGAGAGCAGCTTTAGTACATGCCTGGCATCCGGACAGCATCAACCCACGACAGCACAGCCCGTGTCCCATCCCCACCACCAACAGCTCCCACAAAGCTACGCTGGCATGGGACAATGTTGCAGCCACGGCACAGCACCCATATTTCTTGGAAGGTGAGGTCTGATTCAAAGGAATCTACTCCACAGCAATGTACTGTAAAGTAAAGCACACCTTTATTGGCCAGGCCAGGAGCATGCAGGGGTTAACACCTCCATGTACATGTCCGCCATGGTCATTTTACAGAGGTTTTTTAATACATTTTCAAGTTTGTCATACATTTACAAGTTCGTCATCCGCCCTAGTTTTGTTCACTTATCTAAAGTCCCAGTCCTAAGGGGTCTTACATGACTTGTGGTTTCCTTATCTTAGGGTTACAAACACAGCACACTATTCTTATTACATTTATCACATCTATTTTGCTAATACACATTTAATTCTACTATTACACGCTTTGCTGCTATATTAGTTATACTTCATTTATAACTGTTTATTGATTATATTCCTATTCTCCTATTACATTTTTCTACCCTTTTGTGACAGTTCTTCTATTTGTCATTAAAATGGCAGTTAGCATGTTGTCACAAATGGATTTGGGAGTTAAACAAGTCCCTGCCCACTGCCCAGGCCTCTGTCAGCAGGTGGTAACCTTATTGAGGTGGCCAGCACCTCAAAACCCCCTCTCGTTCGTAAGTTCTTTTAATAATGACTGATTCTATCTATTATAGAACAAATTATTTATTAATAGATGAGAAAACTAACATACATAAGACTTGAAACTAAACTAATACTACACAGGTATAAAACAAAAAGAAAGAAAGAACTACTAGTAGATTTCATACCGTGCCCAATAAGGTACCCTTTAAGTTACAGCTAGCGAAGCAATAGTATAAGCTTAGGATTCAATGTATCTTACCATCCAATCGTTGGTACAGCACACATTGAGATCCTTTCCCTCATTTTCCAGAAAAGCAACCATGAGCCTGTGTCCAGGACTCAGGGAGAAGTCCCTTGCACATCTTCATGGTGCGTGTGTGTGTAAGCTTCTGCCTCAGTGATAATTCGTGTATCTTTTATAGTGTAAAACAGTGTCTCTCAGTCATCATTTTTACCTTTATCTCTTCCCACATCTGTTCGCAAGACTGGGATGTTTATTCTTAAGGTTTTGAGCCTCCTTGGCACCAGAGATAACCCCTGCTGAGCCTTTCGACCCCTGGGATTTTTCCTTATGTACCCATTGTCTCTGGTATGTAGGAAGGGGGGTAGGTGCCACTGCCACACAATCCACCCCATGACTAGAGACATTTGTTTTATCACATGGAGTGATAGTGCAGGTATCTCTTGCCTCCTTGCTATAAAAGAATACACATTCATATATGTGTGCACCATCACTGAGTATTTTTTGGTATACATTGTTTCCCTAGGTTGTACTATTCCTTCAAAAGATGTTGTATTAATACTGATAAGAAGTACCTGTTGTTGCTTCAGTTTATGCAACACTTATACATGTAAGACATGGTATTACAATCAGAGTGTTCATGGGGGTTAAACGTAATTCAAGTATTAGTCTCTGTAGGGTAGGTGGTTTCTCCACCCCGTGACTCTTGAAATAATAGGAGTATGAGATGTAAACCAGGAACAAAAAAGAATTCGTGGAGGTAGTTATTTGGTTGAAGAAGTTGAAGGAGTTCAAGGGATGGTCAATGACTCTTTTCATTTCTTCCTCACACTTCTTGGTCCAGTCTTTTTCTTCAGTGAAGTTTGGTTCATTTAAGATAATAAGTGTTAGATAATTCTATGAGAATCTAATTAAAAACATAAATATATACACACACACATACATATATATATATAGTATTACATAATGGTTTGATTGTCTCAGGGGAATTAGGGACGTGTTGTAATTCAAATTTTTGTTTATTTACATTTTACCTCAAAGAGGTTGAGAAAGAAAGGTTAAGGTTGATTCTGAAAATTTGAGTTAAGTTATATTAAGGGTGAAGTCCCTTGTATCCACTGTGACAATCAGAATGAAGGTACAAATATTATACAGTGACATTTGTAAAACTACAAGTGACATATATGAGTATCGAGTAAAACAATTAAGACAAGATAACTAATTTATTAGATTGTTTGGTACTTCAATGGTACTCAAAAGGTATTAATAGTACATGAACAAATGTGAATTCATTCTTTGGGATTTTAGAGGAAATGGTTATTATTAGAATTACATATTTTGTTGAATCCAATTTTGCAAATTTGAAATATGGCCCATACACTGAACATTAATGTTAGAACCACAATTATTATACCAATTATTTTTCTCATGAATGTGTTTAAGTTTGGGATCCATGAGGTTATCTAATTAAATATATCTGTTTCTTGATCCTTTTGGATTTCATGTAAACTTCCAGTGTTTTTCCTAATTTCCTCTAGATCAGTTTGAATTCTTAGAATTTGATCAACATATACACAGTAACTAGTATTAATAACTGTACATACCCCACCCTTGGAAACTGAAGTAAATCCAAAGTCATTCTGTTTTGTTTTACTACTTTTGAGAGACTGGTAACTTTTTGTTGCAAAGCACTGATTGCACCATTTGTTCGATTTTCTATTTGATGGATAATTCTGCATATACTTACTATTGCTTTTTCCAAATCTGACACGCCTAATCATGGTAGGAACCCTCTCACAAATCTATGGAAACCAGTTGATCTTTCAACTAAGGGGTTTAAATTTCATTTGTACTCCTTCATAAATGATCGCAGGTGCCCTCTGGGGAATTCTGATTGATCAGTGATATCTATTTCTGGGACTCCAGTTCCAATGGTACATATTCCTTGCCATCCAGGGGGTAGAGCTTTTCTAGCTTGATTCCCACACAGCCAATAGTATCCCATATTGTCTGCAATAGGCCACCTTTGTGTACTCAAAATGTGTTTTGCAGTTACATCTAGATATGAGTGGTACTTGGGATAGATTCTTACCATAATCCCTGAGTGACATTCAGGTAATTCGATTATATAGTGTAGATTTTCCTCTGGTCTCCGTAGGCATCTGTGAATACAAGAGGTTTCTATGGCTATTACATCGACTGTTAGGACTTGTTGGTCTATAAAGGTTTGGACTGTTTTTCCTTCAAAAATGAGCATCATTTTGGTAGGAGGAACACCCTTAGAAAACATGTTTAGTGTGGGGATTCCCATTATTCGAATACTTTCATCTGAGTGAGTAGGGAACTGAGAGCAGATCCAGCAATCACTGCAATTTGTTACCAGTGTCAGAGCTTGTATTAATTTTAAATGGGAGTTTTTCTTCCAAGGATCAGATAGCATTTGTTCTTTCTGAGTCGGGTTGGATTGGCTTTTAGGAATAGTGACGTGTTCTAGTTTTCCTTTTATAATGGCTAATTGTAAAGTTCTATCAGGGTGGCTAATTAGCCATTCAGCATTATTAAAAACATAGTTTTGTAAATACAAAAATGCAATTATTACAATTAACATTTCTGAATACAACAGATTTACTGGTTGGTGTGCAGTTCGGTCTTGTAGGTTATTCTATGAGAGGAGTTGGTGTTCTTTGCTTTTAGGAGTCCAAGAGTCTCTGTAGTTTTCACAGTTGTGCAGGTAGTGAACAGTCCTTCCAATGTTGTTTTAATGGTTTCTTGTTCCACATCTGGATACACACCTAGCTTTTGTCTAGTGAGAATATACTTGAACATTCAAGGTTATTAGAGAAATTAAAATAACAAAACTTAAAGTAATAATAGACATGTTTTTTATAAAGAATTATGGTAGTGTTTCTCTTTCTGGCCTCTAGTTGTAAACTTGGTGCTATATTCACTGCTGCCACACGGGGACAGTGCAGGGGTGGTTTACGAGGCTTCGTTGGGAAACTGTTTTTGTTCAGAGTAAAATCAGATTTGTAACAGAAATACAGACAGTTTAGAATGTGGGGAACACCCATCGAGAGCTAATTCTGTGTTGGTGGGCACCAGAATCAGTACTTATCTAGGCCATTGGCCCTCTGGTGTCTGTTAGAGTCATTGGTATGATTCCAATTTGAGGTAATTTTACCATGACTGTTTGGCCTACTGTTAAGTTATTCTGAAAAGTTTCACTTTTATCATTTGGGCTTGCTTCAAAAAATATAGGAGTTAGGAAAGCTCGTGAAATCGGGCTGCCTATGGGCCCATACTGATTGTCTATTTGATACAGTGTAGAAGGTAGTCTTTGTCCCACCCAAGCTTGTGTGGTATGAGATACAATTCTATTTTTCTGGGGATAATAAGGTGTATGGAAAATCCATTTGACACCTTCCTTTCTGGCCCAATCCTGTACCACCACACTGGTGAAGTGTGAGCCATTGTCGCTCTGTATGGAATTTGGAATAGGGAGACTGGAGAACCAGTCGCTAAGTTTTGAGACAGTGGTTTCTGCATTAGCATGTCTGCTTTTTGTGGCTTTCAACAATCCAGATATAACTTCCACACCTGCTAGTATGTACTTGTAACCAGTAGATGTTTTTAGAGGTTTAATATAATCAACCTGCTAGGTTTACTAGAGTGTTTTATTATTCTTGATGTGTAAGGATGGTTTTGTTAAAATCTCAGCTGGCACCGAGGACACTGTGTGAGAATGTCCTTACACATCCCTCTGGTCATTGGCCAGTCTTTGTGTTGTAAAAATAAGGTACAATTATTTATCAAATTTATATCAGTGTAGTGGATTAATTTGTAGTTAATCCACTCTGTTGTAACAATAGGTTTGTAACATTTTGCGTGAGTTTTAACTCAAACTTATAAGGATTTTTCAGGACTTAACCTGTAAAAACAAACATTCACATTTTCTTTCTGTTAAACTGCTTTCCCATTCACTTGCCAGTCTAACACTTGCATTGACATAACCATCATTGGCACCAGCCCATATTGTATTTGAATCAATCAATCTTTGTCTTTCTTTTTATTACCAGTACTACTGCTTTCTCATTTACTTGTCTTACTGACATAGCCATCGTATGGCACTAGCCCATACAGTATATGAATTTATATATATACCCTTTCTGTATTTTCTTTTACTGTCAGTAATACAGTTTTCAGCTCTCTTACTTGTGCACTTTCTAATCCTTCTTTTAACATTTCCACTCCTGTTTTAATATTCAGAATTACTGCTTGGCACTCCTAGTTACTATTAACACATTTAACTAAGGTATCAGTAAACCAAATATTTTTTATTTTGGGATGTGAGGTAAAGACAGTGATATTCATTAACTAATTCTGTAGTAGAGTGAGATATCACTAGTATCTGTTAAGCTTTTGGTATGTAAATCTTGTCTTTGTAAGCAAGCAGAGCTTGGAGGTTGAGAGATAGAGGAAACTGGTTTAACTTCTCTGAACAGGAGGAGATGAGTTTCTATTGTTTCTCTCTTCCTTCAGTAGTGTTAATTTGTATTTCTGAAGCTGCTGTTTCAGCGGCTGTTTGGACTAAGGCAGCTACATACATACACACTCACCAGTAAATTACATATACACACACAGACATACTTTAAAAGGAAATCTAGTGTCTGAGTTCTGTGATTACCACAGAAAATTTAGGAATTTTACTTTTCTAAAAAGGAATTTGGTATTTAGTTGAAAGTGGTTAACATGCAAAAAGCTATGTGTAACATGTATTTGGGTTACTCACAGTAGAAAATTTTCTGTATTAGGATTAGGTTTTGAGAATCAATTTTAAATACTGGATTCTGTCTGTCTTGTTTTAATAGTCAAACAGAAGAATTGTAAATAAAATACATTTTAGACAGAATGATTTTGTTTTTAAAAATCTTAATTATATTAAAATAGATTTTAGTAGTTTAAGTGATGGAACTTTTTATTAGTTAATAAGAGTTACTTTAGCCAATTCTAATTTTATGTGTTTTAAAAACTTAAATTTAGGTTTTTGGCTCCTGTAGTAGTATTTAAAAGAGATTTTAAACTTCGGTGTTAATTGCAAGTTTTTAAAAGTTTCTTTGCTCTCACTAAGAAGACAAGAGGGGTAGTTAGAAGCTGTTAAAATGTAGCAATGTGAGGATGTTTGACTTCTAGGGTTGGTTTTTTTTGGGTTTTTTTTTTCCTGCTGTAAAGAAGAGTTAGGTTTGGTGTTTTTTTGTGTTTTTTTTCCTTTGTGAGAGTAAGGGTTTGAATCGCCACTTTTCTTCTCCTAGCTGCCTAAAAGAAGTTAAGAATACTTGAAAGTCAAGTTAGTTGTTACTCGTTTCTTTACTAAACAATTTCTTAGTACATTTGGAGTTTGTTTAGTAAGGTAAGAATTACCTCTGCAGAGTCTGAGATACTTACATCTGCAGGTTTGTGTTTTACTTGTAAACAGTTGATTTTGTCGCAGTCGTAGTAAAAGTATTTTTATCTGACTGCATGTTCCTCCTGCCTAGTGTGTAAATAACTTAGGAGGGTCTGGTACATTATATAACAGGACATTCACAGTTCAGAATACAAAACTTTTTATATCAATTTTATTCAATAATACTTAATTTTTCCCTGTGAAACAAAATCTCCTTAGATGTTTACATTTTTCTTGGAGATTTGGTGATGGTAGGGGATTGCAGGGAAATGTTGTGAACATATTTCTCCTCTGTCCACCTTGGGGTCTTTTGAAGAGTTCAGTTTTAATTAGGGATTTCAATTTAAGTTCTCAAACTTCTCTCTTTTTAAGAGAGAGTTTTTGTGTTTTTGTTAGAATTTAATTCAACATTTAAATTAGATATGAGACTTAAAACAAACTAATACTACACAGGAATTTCCAGTTATGTTTTTAACACTGTGCTTCCGCAAAAATGTCTGACAAGACTTTTGTCTGAAGTTACCCAGGTGATGTTGTTAACTCTGGAATTTCTTTAACTGTGCCTCCGTATAATAGTCTGCTAAGTCTCTAGTATGAAGTTTTGAATAATTTGTCATTATCCTGCCTCGACAATGCCAAAATTGTCACGAATGGGTTTAGGAGTTAAATAAGTCCCTGCCCACTGCCCAGGCCTCTGTCAGCAGGTGGTAACCTTATTGAGGTGGCCAGCACCTCAAAACCCCCTCCTGTTCATAAGTTCTTTTAATAATGACTGATTCTGTCTATTATAGAATAAATTATTTATTAATAGACAGGAAAACTATAGACTACAAGACTTAAAACAAAACTAATACTACACAGGTATAAAAACAAAAAGGGAAAGCTACTAGTAGATTTCATACAGTGCACGATAAGGTACCTTTTGAGTTACAGCCAGCAAAGAAATAGTATAAGCTTAGGATTCAATGTATCTTACCATCCAGTCATTGGTGCAGCACACATCGAGTTCCTTTCTCTCGATCTCTGGAGAAGTAACCACAAGCCTGCATCCAGGACTCGGGGAGAAGTCCCTTACTTCATGGTGTGTGTGAATGGAAGCTTCTGCTTCAGTAATAACTCGTGTATCTTTTATAGGGTAAAATGGTGTCTCTTGAGTCATCAAATCTTTCTTTATCTCTTCCTACATCTGTTTTCCAGATGTTTACCTTTACGGCCTGAGCCTCCTTGGCACCAGAGAGACTCCTGCTGAGTCTTCAGACCCCAGGGTCATCTCTGGTGTTCCATTAACTCTGGTATGCGGGGGGGGGGGGGGGCGGGGGGGGCCGTTGCCACACCTCTACCCACTCTTCCTGCATACCACAGACGACTGATGCATAAAGAGATAACCCAGGGGTCAAAAGGCTCAGCAGGGGTTATCTCTGGTGCCAAGGAGGCCTCATACATCAGCTAAGAATAAACACCCTAGTCTGGAGAACAGATGTAGGAAGAGATAAAGGTAAAACTGATGACTGAGAGACACCATTTTACACTATAAAAGACACACGAATTATCACTGAAGCAGAAGCTTACACACACACACCCCATGAAGGAGTGCAAGGGACTTCTCCCCGAGTCCTGGACGCAGGCTCATGGTTACTTTTCCAGAAATTGGGGGAAAGGATCTCAATGTATTCCCCATCAATGATTAGATGGTAAGATACATTGAATCCTAAGCTTATACAATTTCTTTGCTGGCTGTAACTTAAAGGGTACTTTATCGTGCACTGTATGAAATTTTCTAATAGTTCTTTCTTTCTGTTTGTTTTATACCTGTGTAGTATTAGTTTCGTTTTAAGTCTTATGCATGTTAGTTTTCTCGTCTATTAATAAATAATTTATCATATAATAGACAGAAGCAGTCATTATTAAAAGAACTTACGAATGTGAGTCGGTTTTGAGGTGCTGGCCGTCTCAATAAAGTTACTCCCTGCTGCCAGAGGCCTGGGCAGGAGGCAAGGACTTATTTAACTCCCACATCCATTCGTGACACCTGGTACATCGGGTCACTCCTACCAGGCGCAGCCCTTCAAGGACAGGCTGCTCCAGCATGGGCCCCTCTCTCCACAAGTCTCCTATGGGGTCACAGCCTCCTCCCAGGCATCCACCTGCTCCAGTGTAGCTCTTCACAGGCTGCAGGTGGATCTCTGCATCCCCATGGATCTCCATGGGCTGCAGGGGGACAGCTTGCTTCACCATGGTCTTCACCACAGGCTGCAGAGGAATCCCAGCATCAGTGCCTGAACTTGTTGGGGTTCAGTGCAGTGTAAATAGGACTCCACAGGATCCCACTTCTCCACTCTAAGTTTTATCTTCCTCTCTGATGCTTGCTGCTGTTTGGGGTCCCAGCTGTACTGTGGTGCTAAGGAGACTGTTCCATGCACTTAGGGAAAATCAGTCATTAATGTCGTGGGGGGTGTGGGTTGGATGAGGCCTCTGCATTTACCAGAAGTGTCTCTATGGCTGTGAGAGATCGCTTTGGCCAGAACTGCAGGGTTCTGTGCAAGCAGACCTTTCCTACCCCTGCCGGTGTCTGGCAGCTGCACACACTCACTCACTTGCTGGATAGCTCGGGCATTACCAGGGATTCGGAACTGCAGAGGCTCAGACGCATGGAGTTCCAGAAATATTTATTCCGAAGGGTTCCATGGGCGTAAGAGGTCGAATGACCCCGAGCATCCCTTGTTATAGCGACACTTGACCAATGGTCAGGGGGCACAGGGGCAGAGAGAGGGCAGGGGGATACAGTGACTACTAATGGGGAGAAAGGAGGGGAGGAGTGAGGGAACAGGTCAAGGCAAATGAACACAGGAGGATTAACATATCAAGGTGAGATCGCTTAGGGAGAAACCACTCCATTCTTGGGTGTCCTGGTTTAGGGCAAATATTTAGGAGGAAACCTCTGAGGGGGTCTCCTCTAGAAAAAGCCAATTCCAACCACCCCTCCCCCACACAGGTTCGGGAAAAGATTTCCTTAGAGAAGAGTGGAAAAAACTATTTATTTAACAAATAGAATATTCACAAGCATAGAAAATTTGGATAATATCAAACAATGAAACCTCTCCTTCCTCTGAAGAGATGGTAAATCCAGAGTCCTTCTGTGGGTGTGGGTGTGTCAGCCTCAGTCCCTCCAGCAGCTGGGGCCGATGGCCAGGCCCGGCTGCAGAGTTGGGGGGCCCCCAGGGGATTGTCCTGATGTCTTGGACTGCTGACCAGTCCCAGGAGGAAGAAAAAACCAGCAAAGGAAACAAAGTCTCTCCCTGCAAAAGCCGAGAAAGATCCCAGAGCCTTCCGCCGTGAGCTCTCAGAGCACACAGACCGAGAGATAGCTGTCCCGCTGGAACGCACTCTCCCAAGGATTTTCCGGGGGAGTAAGGTGTAACTCCTGCAGACAAACTGTGCATGTTCTCTCTCTCCCCCTTCACTCTCTTCACTCTCTGGGCCACACTTAAAGCTGCAGAACTTAATATACAGCATTAGCAGGAGAGACGATTGAGGATACAAGGATCATACGGTCAACCCAGGACACTGGGGTATTTCAAACCTCAGAGCAATCCCACCAGCGTGCCTCTGCTGTTTTGGGACCTATGGGCTCCTTGGTAACTCCCAAGGTGGACTCTGCCACCCCAACAAATCATTCCTGCTCACAGTGGTCCCACCCTGGAGCTGGACTGTTTCTAACCTGGGGCCACTATATCAGGTCCAGCCATGGTCAATTCTCCCGTGCCAAGCCCACAAATGAGCCTCAGCTCTGCCAAATAATGGCCTGCAAAGCACTTGGGGATGGCCCTGGCCAGACTCCTGCCTCTTCACAGGGCAGAGGTTGTTCCCAGTGTGAGAGCAGCTGGGCAGCACCTGCCTGCACTTGTTGCCTGCAGAGTCTCATCCACCAGGAGGAAGAGGTAAAGCCCAGGGTGGAGCTTTCTTGTTCAGATGTGTTGACTTAGCATTGCTGTGCTTTGGGATTTTCTAAATTATTCATATATACAGAGAGCTCATTGGATAAACTCCATAAGGTTTTTTCTCTGCCTGTTTTGGGGTTCCTGGAGTGGTGCACTGTGTGTGTGCATGTGTGCGTGCATACGTACATACATACCACAAGCATGGGTGCAAAAGTAGAGCCAAAAGTCAGCAGAGCTGTGGTTTTCCAATAGTGTTTGTATTCAACCTTCAGGATTTTACTAGGAAGATAAATGCATGTATATCTTTTTCTACAGGAACAAATAATTCAGAAGGCATTTCTGGGTGTTAAGGTGTCACGAATGGATTTGGGAGTTAAATAAGTCCTTGCCTACTGCCCAGGCCTCTGGCAGCAGGTGGTAACCTTATCGAGATGACCAGCACCTCAAAACCCCCTCCCATTCACAAGTTCTTTTAATAAGGACTGATTCTGTCTATTATAGAATAAATTATTTATTAATAGACGAGAAAATTATTGACTGTAAGACTTAAAACGAAACTAATACTACACAGGTATAAAACAAAAAGAAAAGACCTACTAGTAGATTTTATGCAGTGCATGATAAGGTACCTTTTGAGTTACAGCTAGCAAAGAAATAGTATAAGCTTAGGATTCAATGTATCTTACCATCCAATCGTTGGTGCAGCACACATCGAGTTCCTTTCTCTCGATCTCTGCAGAAGTAACCACGAGCCTGCGTCCAGAACTCGGGGAGAAGTCCCTTACTTCATGGTGTGTGTGTATGGAAGCTTCTGCTTCAGTGATAACTCGTGTATCTTTTATAGTGTAAAACGGTGTCTCTCAGTCATCAATATTTTCCTTTATCTCTTCCTACATCTCTTCTCAAGACTAGGATGTTTATTCTTAAGGCCTGAGCCTCCTTGGCGCCAGAGATGACTCCTGCTGAGTCCTTCGACTCCTGGGTTATCTCTGATGCACCCATTATCTCTGGTGTGTAGGAAGTGTGTGGGTGGGGGGGGGTGCGCCACTGTTACACATAAGGTAGAACTGGGAGGTGCATGAGGCAATCTGGCTTTGTTTTTAAATGCAATATTTTTTTAAAAACCGTTGTATTTCCATTGGGAGAATTTTTTAAGTTCTTACCTGTCTTGGCTGTCTTTGTGCCATTTTTTTTTCCTGGGAAGGGCTTCTATAGAGTGGGAGGCACATTTGACTGACCTTTGTATTCTTCCACTACAGCACCACAGAGAAAACCTCTGGAATATTCTGCCAGGAATCTTTTTTTTTTTTAAGGAGGAATCACTGACTTGAAACAGGGGGTCCTTTTGGACAGGGGAGGAAGGGCAAGCATCAGGTGCCCATCAGGGGCTAGGTGTACAGCTGTATATTGCATTGTATAGTTCAGGGAGGCTGGCTGCTGCCATAGCTCGGGCACAGGGTGAGGAGACTTCATTAGGCACTGTTTAATTTATCACCTGTGTCCTGGGTTGGCCATATGACCTGTTTGTATCCCCAATCGTCCTCTTGCTTATGCTGGACCTTAAGTTCTGCAGCTTTAAGTTGTCCCAGAAAGAGTGAAGGTGGAGAAAAAAAAAACAACACTCCTACGAAGCAAGGCTACATTCCAGCAGACAGCGTTATCTCTTTGTTTTTCCCTTTTTTTTACTCTCTCTGGTGTGAGTGCTGGAAGAGCTCACGGCGGAGGGTTTTTCCTCGGATTTTTCCCGGCTTTTTGCAGGGAGAGACTTTGTTTCTTTTGCTGGGTATTTTTTCCTTTTTTTCCTCTTCCTGGGACTGGCTGGCATGGCGTGGGCCCAAGACACCAGGGAACCCCTGGGGGCCCCCCCCCTCCTCGCCGACTCCTACAGCCGGGCCCGGCAATCGGCCCCCCCCCCACTGGAGAACTGAACCGGACTCAGACGGACTCTGAATCTACCATGTCTTCAGAGGAAGGAGAGGTTTCATTGTTTTCATATTATCCAAATTTTTCCTATACTTGTAAATATTCTATTTGTTAAATAAATAGTTTTTTCCACTTTTCTCTAAGGAAATTCTTCCCGGACCTGTAGGGGGAGGGGTGATTGGAATCGGCTCTTCCTAGAGGAGACCCCCCAGAGGTTTCCTCCTAAATATTTGCCCTAAACCAGGACACCTGGTTTGAAAGACAAGGGTATGCCACTGGTTCACTCCACTGGTCCTGGTGGAGTTTGACATAGAGAAACCTGGAGGGAGAAGACAAGTCAGTGCACAGATACAAGCTGCTTTGTTTTTCTCAGTTTTAATGAGACCTGAATGTTTTATAGTAAGGGTGTTTTGTATTTTTTAATGTCAGTATTGAGAGAAAAAAAATAAAGTAAAAAGTATACTTCCTTGGGGTGTGTTGTGATGGGAGATGCTGAGGCTGTGCTTACCCTGGCCTGGGTGCAGGCAGCAGGGCCAGGGAAGGGGCTTGTCTCTCACTGGTACCAGGGCAACCCCATGGGGCTTCTGCATCCCTTTAGGGGCTCCCAGGATGTGGCTAACACAGGCAGGAGTGGAGGCCAGCTGAGGAGTCTATGAATGGTGGGGTGCTGGAGCTGGGACAGTGAAGGGGGTTCCTTGTTGGCAGAGACTGCCTGAGGGGGCTGGAGAGATGCTGGTGCTCAGCTCTTGAAAAAGAAAAGGTGGCCCTGGGGCTGGGTAAGAGACAGCGGCACATGTTGTACCCAGGGACATTCCCCACTGATATCAGGAAAAAAAATTTGCTCATAAGGCACCAAGCAAGTGCAGCCCTAAGGGCAGATGGTTTGAACAAAATCCCATGGGCATTGTGCTTCGGAGGGGCCTGGGAAGAGGCTGCCAAACCCCAAATGGGGGACATGGCTCACTGCCCTCTGCTGGCAGGAGCACCCTGCTAAGTCCAGAGACTTGGGGTGCTGCAGGGCCCCAATCTCTTGGGTCAGGGGCCAGCCTCTAATGCCAATGCCTTGGTTGAGGCAAAGGGATGCAATTCTCCTGTCGTGGTTTGACACTGGCCCAATGCCAGGCACCCACAAAAACTTGCTTGCTCACCGCCCTCCACCGACCCCCTCCCCCCTCCCCCCGACAAATGGGCAGAGGAGGGGGGAAAAATTAACAAACTTTTCATGAGCGAGATAAGGACGGGGAGAAATATTTCAGGGGCAAAGCAGGCTCAGCTTAAAGTTGCAGAGTGAAATTTATTACTAACAGAATCAGAGGAGGATAATGAGAAGTAAAATAAGCCCTTAAAACACCTTTTGCCCCCAAGCCCCTCCCTCTTTCCCATCGAGAGTGCAGGGAGACAGGGCATGGAGGTTTTGGTCAGTTCATCACTACGATTTTCTTCTGCTCTGGGAGAGTCCTTCCCCTGTGAGGCCGTGGGGTCCCTCCCACGGGAGACAATTCTCTGTGAACTTCTCCAGCGTGGGTCCACTCTCACGAGCAGCAGCCATACCACACCTGCTGCAACATGAGACCCTCCCAGGGGCAGACAGTCCTCCCAAAACTGCTGCAGCATGGGTCACTTTCCCACGTGCTGCAGTTCTCCAAGGACCGGCTGCTTCAGCCTGGAAGTAGGGGCCCCCTCTCTCCACTGTGTCTTCCACTGGACCACAGCCTCCTCCAGGCATCCACCTGCTCTGGCATGGGCACCTCCTCCACAGGCTGTGGGTGGGTCTCTTCATCCCCCACAGACCCATGGGCTGCAGGGGGACAGCCTGCTTTCACCATGGTCTTCACCAAGGCCTGCAGAGGAATTTCAGCTCTGGTGCCTTAAGCACCTCCTCCCCCTCCTTCTCCACTGACCTTGGTGTCTGCACGTTGTTATCCCTCACATATTCTCACCTCCTCCTCTTCTCTAACTACTAGCAAAAACTTGTGACTTTTGATTTTCTTCTTAAATATGTAAACACAGAGGCATTACCAACATCTCTCATTGGCCCAGTCTTGGCCAGCGGCATGTCCATCTTCAGAGTCATCAGCCATTGGCTCTGCCAGACTTGGTGAGAAGCTTCCAGCAGCTTCTCACAGGAGCCATCTTTGTGCCCCTCCTGCTACCACAACCCAGGCCGTGCCAAACCAATACATCTCCATTCTGCATACACCATGGCTGGGCTACACATAGCCCTCTGTGAAGCTTGGCTGTAAGGCTAGGGGCAGGGGATGGACACGGGACACACAAGGACATGGGAATGTAGCTCTGGGGCCACATGGGGAACCCCAGGGGGCATGAGAAAATGCCGGCCACTGCTGTGAAGAAAGGGCCTCCCTCAGCTGCTCACCTCACAGATCTTGCTCCATTCAGGACAAGCTCCAGCTGACAGCACCTTCCTCCTGCCAGCACCTTTGGGGCTGCCCAGTCTCCCCAGCAAGATCCTGGGCAGGGGAGGAGTATGCTGTTGCAAGGCTCTTGCCCATGCACCTCCCAGGGGTCTCTGCTGCAGGGGTGGCCCCTGGATAAGAGCATGGATTAGGGCCAAATACAGTCCTTGGGGCTGCTGGTGGTGAAGATGCATGGGGCTGAGGGAGACCCTAGCCAAGCTCCCTGATAGATGCAGGTGTTGATTTGGTGGACACCCTCAGCCCCCCAACAGTTTTACACAGCTCCAGTGCAGGGTGGACACTCTCAGTGCCACTGTGGGTGCTGTCCCCATGAGGAACCATGTCCCAGAGGTGGCAGGGGGAAAAAGATGAGGGTTTCCAGCCCTTGTGATGGATTTAATTAACATTTGCAATTATGAGAGGTAGCAGGAAAGGCTTTGGGGAGCTGGGACCCATACATCCTACTCTCCTATACACTGCTTGTCCCAGCCTCCACAGCAGATACCAGGGTAGATCTGCTGGGGGCTTGCTGAATGGCCACATCCCCAAACTGGCAGGAAGAAATTCACCCAATACCAGAGCTGAGGAAGGCTTTTGGAAGAGTCCTAGAAAGCTCCCAGTAGGGGTGGAGAACGTTCCCAGGTGACTGGTTTCTTCCCTGGCCGTAGCTGCCTCTCCTGGGCTTGCACTGACGAACAGGTAGGACAATGAAAGTAAAGCCAGTACCTGCATCCACCCTGCTTGGAGGAGCACAGAGCAGCAGAGAAAAGTACAGGCAGGGAAGCAGCCCTGGAGTAAAGGTTTTCAGGTGCCACTTATCCTCAGAAAGGGAAGTGCCAACCTGAGAGGGACAGGCCATCCTTAACCCTGCTGCCATAGACAATGGCCAGCATTTTCTCTGCAAAGCAGAACAGAGGTGGCATAAGGATAGGGCAAGAGTGGTGCTGGTGGGCAGACAGCTCTTAAGCAGGACAGAGGACCTGAGAAGGGGCTACCCCCACTTCCCAGGGGCTTACATGTTCTACCACAGCAGGTGGTCTTTTTCCCCATTGCTATGCACTAGTCCCCCCTCTCATGGATAGTCCCATCCTACCGTTTTGAGACAAGACTTGCATGTCTCCCCTCTCCCCTTAAATCTAGTCAGGTTGATGAAGTCCTCCTAGGTCTACCAAGCTTTGGGGCTGAAACTCATTGCTCAGGCCCCACATAACTCCTGCCACAGAGGAGGTTGCTATCTTCAGTGTGGCTCAGCCACAAAAGCCTAGGGCATCCTTCTACCACAGAATCAACATTTAAACTTTGCATGAATCCTCAGTTCCTGCACCCTAAGTCAATAGCACATGACCACTCTGTGTGTTTTATGGCCATTGTCTCAAACAGACTCTATCCTTCAGTTCACAGCTGGATCATATCCAGCATGCCACACTGCTCCTGTGTGCATGATACCAGACCCAGGGCTTCTCTCATATGAAATACTGAAGTACAGCAGTACAGTTCAGAGAAGGGAAAATAAACCAAGGAGCAAGGCGGCGACATGTAACCAGAAAGGAAGGATAAGAACTATGATCAGAACCCAACTACAGAGTATGAGGCAAAAAAGGGGGCAGGCTGGCAGCAGAGAGCCGTGCCTGTTATCAAACCCCAAAAGTATGCATGAAATATTGCAGAAGGGGGAAAACCTCTCCACAGAGCCTGATGAACAGTGGCTGCAGCATCCCTTTTCCTAATAGTGGAGTCATGCTGTCATGCTGCACCACAAACTTCAGAGACAGCCCAAGAGCCCCCTTGTACCAACCTTCAGGCAGGGCAGAGAGAACCAGGCTTACTAAAATCCTCTGCTGCAGAGGAGCCAAAGCAGCAGGAGACCCGGCAGCTCAGGGCCAGCATCAGAGAAGCAATAGATACCTGCTACCAGGCTCTCTTAGCTGGTGCTTCCTGCCAAATTGAAGCAGGAGAGAGACAGACTGCCAAACCAATTTTCTGTTAACTTGGGCTAAAAGACAATAACAAAGAACAACCTTGAACACACCAGGGAAAGCATGCATACAGATAGGCTCCACCAGACTGAGGAGTGCTCAGCACATGAGACATGGAGTTTACAGGGACAGCACAAACTATACTGTACCAGGCACACACAAAGGAGTGTTGTGGGATTTTTATTATTTTTTATCATTTTTGTGGGATTTTTTTTTATACAGGCTAGCATTGTATTCTTTACTAAAGCTGCTGATTCTGCCACATAAACTAGAACAGATATTTCTCAGAAATTAAGTCAGTTCCCCTCCTTGTTAATTCACTGTCTCCCTCCCAACTGAACACCACTCTGGATTCGTGTTTGCAGAAAATATTCCCTGTACAAAGTCTGGTGTGCAGCTACACTGTCCTGACTGAAGAATGAAGAAGCTAAGAGTCCACTGAACATTGGATTTTTTTGCTGTACAATGTGGCCTGATGTGGAGCTGGTCCACCAAGCTGAGAGTTAACCGTAGAGATCGTCGTCATTGTCTTCGCTGTACACGTTGCCCCCGCTGCCACCTCCTGTGCCTTGGCTCGGACCGGCACCACCCTGGTTGCCTGATGGGAACCTGCATGCAGCAGTGCAGGACAGGAGAGAAGAGATGCTGTTCAAAAGCCTCCTTGCAGCTCAGCACCATCCCTTCCCTCCATGCCAAACCCCAGTGACAAGTAGGACGGGCAGGAGGAATGGGATGAAACCTTACAGCAGATCATGCAAAAGGCTTATACGACTTCTGGCTGTCACCTGTCCTGAGTAACCCAAAATATTATTGTATTCCATATCTATCTGTGCCCAAAGATTGTTACTGTCTCTTTAAGATCCTGTGGCCGGAAATGGAACTGTGGGGCTGGGGGATGCCTGGGCTTTTTGAGGTAGAGGCATGAAGGCAGAGCTCTTGCCTCTTGGCTGTAGTAGAGCAACAGTAGCAACACAATAAGCTGCATTTCACAATCAAAAACTGTTTCAGAGTAAATTTTACCAGTCAGGGTTGGACCACCATTCTTTGGTGCTCAGAAGTCTGTTTTTTTTCTCCCCCATCCATCAGAACAGGGACCCAAGACAGCAGCATCAACACCAACGGTTTGGAGGCTGCAGTGCTGACACTGGCTGGATCCAGCCAGCCGAGAAAGAGGCAGGGAGAGAGAGAGAAAACCTGCCGAGCCACTATGAGAGCCTGTGTCAGCTGCCTGTCAGCATTGACTCTTTTTGGACAGAAATAGTTTTCCCAGGTTTTGTTTTCCCCTGCTCCGGTTGTTCATTTGGGGGGGGAGGGAGCTTTGGAACTGTGGAGGCTTGTTTGCCACGTTGATTCTTTTGTTCTCTCTCTTAAATGCATGGCACAGAGAGAGGACTCTCTGCCATTTTGTCATTGTTTCACGGAACAATTAGGGGGACCTCCTCTTCATTTATGGGTGGAGGTTAAACCGTTTTGCCTTTGTTTCCCCACACGTGGGTGTCTGTGGAGGGCGCCATCTTCAGGGGGGTACTCTGCCATTTTGAGTTTCTCTTTCTTCCTGGGGACTGTGAGATTTAGCAACTTCGTAACTAGTGATTATCACTGTTATTTTTTGCCTGTTGCTGTTTTGTTTTTTTAGTAAACTGTTATTTTTTCACTTATATCTACTTGTGTTCGTCTCTCCTTATTGGTAGAAAAGGATTATTTAAAGCTATAAGGGGAGGTAACTCATTTTAGAGTGTCCCCCCTAAATTGCCTTAAACCAAGACATTTGTGTTAAAGGAAAAAGGGTTGTTGGACTTCAGGAGCACTAACAGAGCAGCTACAACCAACCTGCAGCACAGCCTACACATGCCACACACTCAGCTTGTTGCTGTACATGCTGGGGAAAATGGGAAAATGCAGTGGAAGAGGGAATTTGTTACCCAGAATCCAGCAGAAAGATGCCTCAATGCTCTGTTCTGGGGCTAACTGAGCCACACTGCCCTTCCCATGGTTACCTGAAGCTGCCAAAGCCACGGCTCTGCTGTAGGGTCTGTGCAAACATCTCATATTTCCTGATGTCATTGTCACTGACAGAGCGGCGAGCAAAGCGCATGGCTTCCTCAAAGTGATCCCTGCGGATCTCGGGAACTGGGTCATCCTCCTCCACCTCCTGCCGCAGGACAGAGGGACCAGGTGAGCTGCATGCCCAAGCTCTGTGGCCCAACAGCCACCCACAGCCTCCCACTAGATCAGGAGGCTCCAACACCCACCAAAGTTGGAGCTGGAGAGAGACAGTGACAGACTAAGCCATGGCTGCAGCAGGGGCCAGCCTTCCGAGCAATGCTGACAGTGAGGTACCCCAGGAGGGCCTCATGCTCCCATTCCATGCTCTGTACTGAGACCCCACTCATCCCCAACCAAGGATTATGAAGAGGAATGCATCCTGCCTCGGCCACAGGCAGAGGTGGGCTGCCTGTGTCATAAGTGGGGAAAGCATGGAGTATCCCACTCACCATGGCAGAAGGATTGGTCTGCCTCTCACGCTCTCGCCTGATCTCACTCTCGATGGATTCACGGATGGCCAGTTTGCAGGCACGCTGGCAAATTTCTGTCAGGTCAGCCCCCGAAAAGCCATTGGTCATCTTAGCTAGGAAATCCAGGTCAACATCCTAGTGGAAAAAAAAAAAAAAAAAAAAAACCAACAACAACACCACCACAAACAAAAAAACAACCCCTAAGAGAGGCCTGTCCTTTATACATTACATCCTCAGGTGACAAAAAAGTGTCTTTAGATCTCATGTTATAAAGGTGCTGCCTTTAAAGATGAGCTGTTAAAGTTCCTGGTTTTGGGAAAAGTTAACCACATATAAAGGCAGGCCATACTCCCCACCCACCCAGCAAGACTCTGGGAAGCAGCTGTAAATCACAGAATAGTTTGGGTTGGAAGGGACCTCAAAGATCATCTAGTTCCAATGCCCCTGCCATAGGCAGGGACACCTTCCACTAGACCAGGCTGCTCAGAGTCCTATCCAGTCTGGCCTTCAACACTTCTAGGGATGGGGCATCCACAACTTCTCCGGGCAACCTGTGCCAGGGCATCACCACCCTCACAGTAAAAAATTTCTTCCCAGCATCCCATCTAACCCTGCCCTCTTTCAGTTTGAAGTCATTCACCCTTGTCCCATCACTACACACCCTGACAAAGAATCCCTCCCCATCTTTCCTGTAAGCCCCCTTTACGTACTGGAAGGCTGCAATAAAGTGTCCCCAGATCCTTTTCTTCTCCAGGCTGAACAGCCTTAGGTCTCTCAGTCTGTCTTCAGAGCAGAGGAGCTCCAGCCCCCTGAGTATCTTTGTGGCCTCCTCTGGACTCGCTCCAAGAGGTCTGTCCTTCCTATGCTGGGGGCCTCAGAGCTGGACACAGTACTCCAGGTGGGGTCTCACGAGAGTGGAGTAGAGGGGAAAAATGCCTCTGCATTGTTTACCCTCAAGAAGAGGCAGGTTGTCTTGTGGATTTAGGATATTATTTACTTTGGGTCTCAGCATTAGGAATCAAATGAAACACTGTCAGACTAGAAATAGGAATGACACACAGACAGACCAAGACAACCAACCTTCTGCTCCTTCCCTTTAACTAAGGGAGTAGTACTGCAACCTCCTTTGAAGCTTTCCTTCCCAATAGCACCTAAAAAGGTAAGCTTGGCATAAAACAGCTTGAGCTCTCACTTAACATCTGCTTTTCTCTGATTAACTATCAGTTTAATTATTGCCTGCTCCCTAGGCAAGGAACATAGCTCTTGTAACAATTCAGTTCAGCAACAATTAACTTCAGTAGTTCCTCTTCAATTTCCATTTCCCACCTGATTTGTAGATTTATTTTTCTTTCAGAGTACAAGAATCTTTTCCATCTTGCCATAACAGGCTTTCCTGTTCCCACACTGTGGGCAGAACTCCACCATGTGACAAAGACCTGCTGTGCTTATACACCAATACCTACCTTTGTTAATACCTACTCTCAGAGCTCAAGCCTTCCCCTACTTCTTCACTTTCATCCTTCAGGGACTGAAGGTTTCTCAGCTCTGGATTGCATGGAGCAGTCACCAGCCCTCTGCTCTATCCCCAGCTTGTAAGGAGCATGTGCATCTTACAGGAAAACAAAGCCAGCCACAGTCAGAGCACAGATCCTACCTTGGCAACTGGTGATTTCCTCAGATTAGCCTTAAGAATTGCAACTCGGGACTTCTCGTCAGGCAGGGGGATGTAGATGAGCTGATCCAGGCGGCCGGGGCGCAGGATGGCTGGGTCAATGATGTCTGGCCTGTTGGTGGCACCAATGATGAAGACATTTTTCTTGGTGGACATGCCATCCATCTCGGTCAGAATCTGGTTGATGACACGATCTGCAGCACCACCGCCATCACCAATATTACCACCTCGGGCCTTGGCGATGGAGTCCAGCTCATCAAAGAAGAGCACACACGGGGCTGCTTGGCGAGCCTGCAAAAAGCAAATGGGAACAATTACTCCATGTTAATACCACTAGATGAGGAGCATGCTGACTTCACACTAAGCCTACCCTACCTTTAAAGCAGCTTAGAGGAGTACACCAGAGCTCTGCTGCCATAAGGACAGCTTGGAAGAGTTGCTATGGAAGTCTCGTGCCACACAAACACTCAATAAATTCTCCTGAACAACAAGCCGCATTTCCCCAAAGCTAAGAGCACTGTGAACCAGGCAGAAGGGTGGTACCTCCAATGCCTAGAGGAAAAGCTGGAGCAAATTTGCCTGGAACAGATCTCCCTCCAGGATCTGGGGACATCAATTGGTTATTTAGTGTCTTGGGGTGACTTTATGATACTGTATCCCCTATCGTCTGCTTTATGCCCAGATATGGGTCCTGTAACTTTAAGCTGGGTCTGAGAGAGGAGGGAGAAGCCAGTGGAATTCTTTCCGTAGTCTGTGTTCAAACACACATCCGATTCTCCCATGTTCTCTCAACTGTGCTGTGCAGCATGAAGAGGGAGTACATATTTGCTTTTAGCTAGCTTCTTTTTTGTTAGTTGCAGCAAGACGTTTTCCCAGGATTGCATACAGCTTCTCCATTGACTTCTGCGGCTTCCTCTGGAATTGTTCGGCTTTGCCCTGGCCTGAGAACAGACCATCACCAGGAGCCAGTGGGGAGGGCCTGGGATGCCACAGCATCCTGGCTCCAGACCTCAGGAGGAGCCAAGCCACACCTACAGAAAGAACTCTGAATCCACCAGCTTTCTCTGTAGCGAGAAGGTTTTAATATTTAACATTATTCTTTTTTTTCCGTGCCTGCGTGCACTCTGTATGTGTTAAATAAACAGGTTTTTTCACTTTCCTCCAAGAAATTCCTTTCGTATCAGTGGTGGGAGAGGGACTGCTGAAACCTGCCTTCTTCAGAGGAGACATTCCTTTTGGGATGTTTCCTCCTAAACTTGTCTTAAACTGAGACATTTAGGCACTTGAGTATCAGTAGGTAAGAAATATCAAATGGAAGTGGGAAATCCAATCTGTCTTCAGCTATCTAATATGTAGAGTTATAGGGAAAAGGGAGCTATATCCTTCTTCAAAATGCACAGCAAAAGGATGAAAGACCAGAGACACAAATGGCTGCAAAGAAAATTACAGTTAGAAATAAGGTGGAAAAAAATCTTCTCAATGTAACAGCTCAAACACTAGCACAAGGCCCAGAGAGGTCAGGGATTCTCCATCCTTAGCACATGTTCAGAACACAAGGCCCTTGTTGGAGGTTAGGATTTTTCCTTTTTTTTTTTTCCTTTCTCTCATGGAATTTTGTCCCATCTGTGGCTGAGACAATAACTACAGATACTTAAGAGAACAAAAGATGTGGCTGGGAAGAGGAGGAGGAAGAAGGGTGCAGCTGGCTACTCTATTACCTGAGGGGTTTTCTCTTGGGAAAGGCAGAGATACCTCGAGATTTTGGTCTGGGGATGAGAGGCTGGGCTCAGCTTCTCTCCCTCTCTCTCGGGATCAGAGGGAAAAGTCGAGCTGCTGGTATCGCTGCCACTGCAGAGTCCAGCCTGTTACTGTTCTCTCCTACCATAAAGTGAGGCTTTTGCTCATATGAGCAGCCGTTGCACTGAGACCTTATTAACACCTTATCTCACTGGAAAGGACCCTCACCATCTACTGGGGTGTGCCAGGGGAAAACCCAGGACCCCGAGCCCCTCCCGCCTGCGTTGGAAGCCCAGCTGCCACTGCCCAGCCCCACCACTTTTCTGCCACTGCTCTGGGTTTTTGGCTACACTGTAACCCCACACCCCCTGCCTGCCGGGACACCCCGTGGCTCCTGCTACAGCTGCAGAGTTTCTGATACATTTCGTTTGCTACCCTGGGTTTGCTCACTTCTGCCATTCCAGCTGCTGCTCTGAGGTTCCTGCCACAGCTCATTTTGCTATTCAGAGGGGCACCAGGACCGACTACCCCTGCGTGAATGTGTAAAGGAAGCCCCTTTTTCATCTCTTCTGCTGGCTGTACCTGCCATTAGCCACGTGAGAGAGACTGCAGAGCTCGTGCCACAGCGTTCACTGTAGCCGTGAGTGAATCATTGCACCTGCCCTGCCCGGCCGGGAGTCAACAGTGCCCCTGCCGGCTGTGACCATAACTACACCAAAAGAGGAACAAAAGGGGCTTGACAGCTGAGAAGGCTGTTACTGGGTTTCTGGTTTTGTTTGTTGTTGCTGCCATTGTTGTTGTTTGTTTGCCTTGTTATCCATACACATACTAGTAAAGAACTGTTATTCCTTTTCCCATATCTTTCCCTGAAAGCCCCTTAATTTCAAAGTTATAATAATTTGGAGGGAAGGGGGTCATATTTTCCATTCCAGGGGAGAGTCCTGCCTTCCTTGGCAGACACCTGTCTTTCAAACCAAGACAGCCCTGAGTAATCTGATTGAATTTCCAAGCTACCTCCCTGCTTGGGACAAACAGCTAGACCAGATAGCCTCTGAGGTTCCCTCTCAACCTAAATTTTTCTCTCTCACTCTCTTTCCAACTTTGCTCTTTCAGCACCTTCCCTGACCACAGGAGCGAGGATTCCCAAGATAATCCATGCAGATAACTTCCTGGGACAGGAGGTCACACTACCTATGGGGAAACTGGGCAGTGGAAGTGAGCTCCTTTGCAAGCCACATATATTGCAGGAACAGAACAGAACAGAATAATTTCAGTTTGAAGTGACCTACAATGATCATTTAGTCCAACTACAGAAAAAGAAGAACCCATAATATGCTTTAAAAATCTGTAGAAGGTCATGGCTAATGAGGTGTTGAAATAAGTTTTCAGGGATGCAGAGAATATTTATGTCATCCTAATGCTAGCCTCACTGCTAAGACACTGGGGCATTTATAATCCTGTAACAACAGATACAAATTCCAGTAGGAGAAAACCATCTAAATAGCTATATTGCCAAAGAGAATTCATACCCTAACATCAGAAAAGCTGCCTCTGCTCTCAGTGCAAGCAGGGAAAACAAAAGACAAACAAGAACCAAGCTAGTAAGACAGGTACAGTAGAGGGTTTGGGAGTACAACAGCACAAGGAGTAGAAAAAACACTTACTTTGTCAAAGATCTCACGCACGTTGGCTTCAGACTCACCAAACCACATGGTGAGCAATTCCGGCCCCTTGATGGAAATGAAGTTTGCCTGGCATTCATTAGCAATGGCTTTGGCCAGGAGTGTCTTACCACAACCAGGTGGCCCATAGAACAGAACCCCTTTTGATGGGGTCATGCCAAATTTCAGGAATTTGTCTGGGTGTTCCACAGGATACTGAAAGAGAACAAAAAAAACAAATAAAAACCTCTCATGATGAGCCAGAACAGGACTATGTCTTAGAATCAAATAATTGTTTGAGTTGGAAGGGGCCTTCAAAAATCGTCTAGTCTATGGGCAGGGACACCTTCCACGAGACTAGTTTTGTTTCTGCTCCTACCAGAAGTACTACCTGAGATGACTTGTGCAAAGCATTTGACAGTGTGCCACGTGACATCCTGGGCTCTAAACTAGAAAGATGGGGATCTGATGGGTGGATCACTCAGTGGATAAGGAATTGGCTGGATGGTCACACTCAAAGAGTTGCACTCAACAGCTCAATGTCCAAGTGAAGACCATTGAAAAGTGACGTCCTCAGGGTTCAGTGTTGGGACTGGCACTACTTACCATCTGTGTCAGTGACACGGACAGTGGGATTGAGCGCACCCTCAGCAAGTTTGCCAATGACACTGAGCTGTGTGGTGCGGTCAACATGCTGGAAGGAAGGAATGGCATCCAGAGGGACCTGTACAGGTTTGAGAGATGAGTCTGTGCAAACCTCATGAAATTCAACAAGGCCAAGTGCAAGGTCCTGAACCTGGGTTGGGGCAATCCTAAGCACAAGTACAGGCTGGGCAGAGAATGGACTGAGAGCAGCCCTGCTGAGAAGGACTTGGGGATGGTGACTGATGAGAAGCTCAACATGAGCCAGCAATCTGCACTCACAGCCCAGAAACCAACTGTGTCCTGGGCTGCATCAAAGCATGGCTAGCAGATTGAGGGAGCAAACAGCTCTTGTGCAGGCACATCCTGCAGCAGAGCAGGAGATTGCAGCAAACAATGAGTTTCTAAAGGCAGGGTAACCCCAGGAGAGCATCAAGACCCATGTGGAGCTTGAACAAGAGCATCTGACACAGCATCTGACGCAGCATGGGCAGGGCCAGGAGTGATGGCAGCTGATTTAAGCTCAGTCTAACTGTCACTCACAGAGGCGAACAGCTCAGGTGCAGGAGCCCCCAGGGAGCACAAGTGACCATGAACACAGCAAACAAAGGGTGCAAACAGGACATGGCATGTTAGCCAAGGTGGGGCACAGCAGTTTGCACTGCAGTTGACAAGGAAGGGCTCCTCTCCATAGGAGGGCCAACAGTAGCAGTACCAGAGGGCAGCAAATAGGAGCAGCAGTTAATGCCAAGGGGCAAAGGAAGCCCCTTCTTTCCCAGTCTTACTAGTATGAGCTCCCAACATTATGGTGATGACACTATAGAGCTCATCCCCCAGTGCCTGCTGGGAGTTGCTGCACCAGTGACAGACTTTCTGACAGTAGATGTAGCTCTGCAGGCCTCCGGCTGTAAGGAATGCCTGATGCCTATCTGAGAAGCTGAGGCTGAGTCATCTCTGCAGGAGGAGTATCCCTGTCAAGGAACTATGTCACCAGGTCAAGAAGTTACATGAGGAAGTAAGCAGACTGCACAGCATTCATGAAGATGAGAAAGAGGATATTCTCAGAGACCCTACAGACTCAGGAGTCTCAGCTCCCCTCTACATCAGAGATGCACATGGGCTCTGCACCATGTCTTAAGAAATCCAAAGTCAAAAGAAGGCTGGAAACTAACCACTCTCTGTACAAGGAGGAATGCTCTTGTTCCTCCTGAAGACTTGCTATTAACAAACAGGTTTAGTGCCCTCCAAGCCAAGGAGGAGCTGGGTAAGGCTTGAAGCAAAGCAGTAATATATCTTAGTTTTGAAATCTTGCAGGGGAAAAGAAGTTTGGGAAGCAGCTGAAAAGAAGCTGTTTGCCAGACTCCAGAGCCAAGGACTACAAGCCTTCTTAGGTATGGCCAGATGGTGTGAGTTACGGATTGACAATTATGGGGTACTGGCAAAACCCTTGTTTGATCCTCCACTGAAAAATACTTGGTATGGACTCCTTAGAGTCAGAGGGCTTTTAAAGCCATAAAAAGTGTCTTAATGGCAACTTCTTCACTGGGGCTCCCAGACTGAACCAAACCATTTGAGTTATTTGTGCATGGAAGGATGCACCCGGCACTAGGGGTGTTGTCACAGCGTTTGGGGTCATGGAAGCAGCCTGTGAGGTACTTTTCCAAACAACTGGACAATGCGAGTAAAGGATGACCTGGATACTTGAGAGCAGTAGCAGCTGCAGAGCTTTGAATCCAGTAAGCACAAAAGCTGATATGTGCCCCACATGGTAATAGCTGGTTTGGGACAAAAAGGAGGACATTGCATATCGCCAGCAGGTTGCTGAAATACCAGATTGCCCTATTGGAGCAGGACAATGTTGAGCTGCTTAAGGCAACCACTGCTTTGAACTCAACCATGTTTCTCCAGGCTTCAGAAGCCCAGAGACCTTTGCACCATGACTGCCTGGTAACCATTGAACAAATGTGTTCTGGCAAACCGGATCTGAAGAGCAATATCATCCAAGACCCGGAACTGGACCTATATACCGGTGGGAGCAGCATGGAACGAAATGGAAGACAGGCAGCTGGGTATGCAGTGGGAACCTCAACCCAGGTAATAGAAGCCCAGGCTTTACCTTTTAACATAGCACAAAAAGCAGAATTAATGACCTTAAAACAAATGCTAGAAATCACTAAAGGAAAAAGGGACTGATTTAAAATGTGTTTTTGGAATAATACACTCCCATAGAGCCATATGGAAGGAAAGGGGATTGTTATCAGCACAGAGGTCTCCTATTGAGTACAAAGAAGAAATTAGTCAACTACTACAGAGTGTGCAAAACTCAGAAGTGGCCATGTTGCCCTTGTAAAGCCCATCAGTTTAGAGACTCCTCAGTTAATACAGGGAATCAATTAGCTGACAAAACAACTAAAGAGGTTGCTGAAAAAGGTATCCTTGCACTAATACCCAGCAAAAAGTTGAATGTCTGGGAACAAAAACCAAATTATAGTAATCAGGACAGGCAGTTAGCCCCATCATTAGAAGCTATGGGAAATCCCAGCAGGTGATTAGGAATCTCATGTGGGCAGGTAACTGTACCTCCACAATTAATATATAAGACAACAGAACTAAAACATCAGGAAACACATTAGGAAATAGAGAATATGGTAACTAGTTTATCAAGGAACATAGTAAGCACAAAAATGAGAGAAAATAGTAGATTGGTTGTTGAAAAATGTGTGATTTGTTTTGCAAAATAATCCCAAGAAAGGAAAATGCCACCTCTGGGGTAGTAAAACAGGGGAATTCACTAGGTGATTATTGGCAACCTGATTTTGTGGAACTGCCCAGGCAGAATGGGGACTGGTACATTGTGGTACTGGTAGATACTTCTTCTGGATGGCCAGAAGCTTTCCCATGTTGCACCAACAAGACAAGGGAAGTGTCAAAAGTTTTGCTGAAATTAATATTTAATACCACTGGGTCTAACTCTTTTAAGTCTTAAAAGGTACATCATTGTCAACAGATCACTGGGGCTAGACTCGCCTGTACATCCTTTCTGACCAGGAAATACAATGTGCACCAGAACCTGGAATTTTGCACCGATCCAGGAGAAGTGGAAGGAACCATATCAAGTCTTCCTGGTAACCTACACTGCACTCAAGGTAGAAGGAATCAAGCCCTGGCTTCATCACATGCGGGTAAAACCAGCAACTACACATTAAATACAACGGAAACAAGACTGACTAACACCTTGGAGGTTTTTTAATATAAATCCTATAGTTTTAGGTATAGAATATGATTTTTCTAGGGGGATACTATTTATTGGACCTAGATGAAGATGATAAATAATTGCATATTTATAATAATAACAGAAACTATGATCTTAAATTCTGGGAAGAGGAATATGGTCCTAAAATCAGACTAAAGAATGTAACTTCTATAACAGCTTGTTTACCAATACCAACCTCTACAGAAAATCCAGTTCCGTGGGGAACTTTAGTCAGCAATTTGACAAAAATCTAGGAATACATGTGAGAAGGATATGAAAGCTATAGTGGGATGGATATAAAAATTCATCTTTACTCCTCAAGCATTTACATTTAGGAACAGACTAGCTATACACAATTTGGCTCTGCAAGTGGAAGCTTTAGCAAATACAACTCAATTGGGGTTTGCTGAACTAAATGACCAATTGTAAGGCACGACTACAATGACCTTACAAAACAGATTGGCTTCAGACCTATTGCTGTTGCATGAACATGAAGTATGTGGATACTTGAATTTAAACAATTTTTGTTGTGTGCACATTATGAATGTGACTGCTAAATTGGATGATCAGATGGAGAGGATAAAATCAGTTGCTGCATCTAGCAGAAAATTAAGGACAAAAATTCGAAAGTAACTAGCTAAATAAAATATTTAAAGGATTTGAATTTTCTCTGGTTGGTTAGCCTCACTTTTGCAAAGCATAACTGTGATCATAGTAATAATTGTGATTATGATGCTTGCTTTAAGCTGCATAAAAAACATGATTGTTAATGCAATGCGAGGAACTTATATGATGTTAGTAAAAAGGCAAAGTGAGGCTTATGAAGACTTGCAAAGAAGACAAGCTTCACAGGCCTCAAAGGAGGGAATGTTACCAGATGAAAAATTGTCTACAACTGGTGAGCTAACACAGTGCTTGTTCTCCAAAACCCACTGGCCTATGGAACTGCACAATGCCCATTGTGTAAGGAGAACTGGAAGTTCACCAGCCCCAGTGCCCTGCCAACTCGACCAGGTCAGGTGTTACACTGAGGCCCCCAATAATCAGAGACCACCAAAGAGACCCCCAGGACAGAAGAACACATGCATAAAGGGTAAGGAAAATATGTTAACAATTTCAGGGAAATTATTATCATACGTATGTTTGTTCTGGGACAATCAATGAATATGTATGCAAAATACAGTATATAAACAGAAACTTTCCTGTACTCAGCGTGCTCAACTTTAGGAGCTATCCCCTCGTACATCCAGCCGAATAAAGAATGCCTGCTTTTTAATGCTACATTGGTGTTAAGGAGTTTTTTATTTTACCAAATTTTTGGTAACAGAATGATATGCTGCTTGACCTCATACTAACAAATAGGGAAGGCCCTTTTGGAGATATAAAGGTTGGGGGCAGCCTTAGCTGTAATGACCACAAGATTGTGGAGTTCAGTATTAGGTGAAGAGGAAGCAGGGCAGCAAGTAAGATGGTAACCATGGACTCCAGGAGAGCTAACTTTAGCCTCTTCAGGGTTCTTCTTGAAAGAATCCCATGGGAATAAGCCCTGCAGGGAAGAGGAGTCCAAGAGACTTGGTCAATATTCAAGCACTGCTTCCTCCCAGCTCAAGAACATCCCAATAAGAAAGAAATTGGGCCAAGGGGGCAAGAAACCTCTGTGGATGAATAAAGATCCCCTACCATTACTCAAGTATAAGCAAGAAATACAAAGGAGATAGAAGCAGGGTCAGGCCGCTTGGAATGAATATAAAGAGGTTGTCAGAGTAAGTAGAAATGAGACAAGGAAGGCCAAGGACCACCTGGAATTAAATCTGGCCAAGGATATCAAGGACAACAAGAAGGGCTTCTTCTAATATATCAGTAACAAAAGAAAAACTAAGGATTAATGTGGGACCGATAGTAAATGGAAGGGGGACCCTGGTGACAGAGGATGCAGAGAAGGCAGTTACTGAAGGCCTTCTTTGCATCAGTCTTCACTGACAAGACCAGTCCTCAGGGATCTCTGACCCAGGAGACCAGGGTAAAGGAATGTTGGAATGACGACTTTCCCTTGGTCAAGGAGGGTTGGGTCAGAGAACACCTAAACTTGACATCATCAAGTCCATGGGCCCTGACTGGATGCATCCACGAGTGCTGAGAGAGCTGATGGACACCATAGCGAGGCCCCTCATGATCATCTTTGAAAGGTCATGGGGATCAGGAGAGGTGCCTGAGGACTGGAAGAAAGCAAATGTCACCCCAGTCTTCACAAAGGGCAAGCAAGAGGACCCAGGGAACTACCAGCCAGTCAGCCTCACCTCAATCCCCGGAAAGGTGATGGAGCCCCTCATTCTGAAGGCCATCTCTATCCACATGGATGACAAGGCAATCAAGAGTAGTCAGCATGGATTCACTAAAAGGAAGTAATGCTTGACCAACCTGATTGCCTTCTACAATGAAACAACTACATGGATGGATGAGGGGAGAGCAGTGGATACTATCTACCTGGACTTCAGCAAGGCTTTCAGCACTCTCACAACATCCTCATAGGCAAACTCAGAAAGTGTGGACTGAATGAGTGGACAGAGAGGTGCACTGAGAACTGGCTGAACAGCAGAACCTAGAGGGTCGTAATCAGTGGCACAGAGTCTAGTTGGAGGCCTGTCACTAGTGGTGTCCCCCAAGGTTCAATACTGGGCCCAGTATTGTTTAACTTGTTCACCAATAACTTGGATGAAGTTAGCCTCCATTTCCTGTCTCCTTGCACTGCTGGGGTAGAGGGTAGAGCTGGAAAGGAGGGAGGGGTGGGGGGAAGGTGGTTTTTTAAGGGTTTATTTTACTTCTCATTGTCCTGCTCTGATTCTGTTAGTAATAAATTCAATTCATACTCTAATTAGAGCCTATTTTGCCCATGATGGTATTTGATGAGTGATCTCTGCCAGTCCTTATCTCAACTCATGAACTCTTCATTAAATTTTCTCTCCTCTGTCTGGCTATGGAGGGGAGTGAGAGAGTAGCTTTGGTGGGTGCCTGGCATCAAGCCAGCTTCAACCCACTACACCACGGCTGGGGGGTTGGAATGATCTTTGAGGTCCCTCCCAACCCAAATAATTTTGATTTCTGGTGGGTTAAACACAGGAGTCTGCCTGCTCAGTGCCAATGGTGTTTTTAAATGGGCACTGGTCTGAAAAGCATCACAGCTAAATTGTAAAGCCTATGAACTAAGTACCAGTTCAGGTAGTTTTCCAGCACCTTTAACCCCAACTTCAGTCTGCCCTGCAAAAGCAAATGAGAACAGCTAGCTCATTATCTAACCTATTTTCTCTGTCCTCCAAAGACAGTCAAGATGTTTGATGTGAGCATTTATCCTTCCAACATAATCAGCTAGGTGATGATTTTAATGCCAGAAGTTAGATTGAAAAGTAGATTCTTTTATTCACAGACAGGCTGTTTCTACAGTGCAACTGAAAGCAGGGATGTATAAAACCCAAACCACCCCAATTCCACAGACCATTCATGACTTTGTGAAGCCTTCTATGAGAGGAGAAGCTGGAACAATTACTTCTTACCTCTATCTATGCTAACACTGCTGCAAAGTCAGACTTTAGAGGCTCTCTGCATGAGAATCTTCATCTACTTTCTAGCATATTAAAGCCATCACATAATTGGATTCTTGGAAGCAGTGCTACTGCTAGTCTCCACTTAAGAGAAGCAGAACTGCTGCTGTTCCTGCATGTAGCACAACACCCATGCAAGATGTCCCTATAGACTCAGCTCAGGAAAGCCTGATGATGCTTCCCAGCACCTCCCTCTCTTCAGGTTCTCTAAGATGGAACAGCATGGTCTTTTCAGTTCATTACATGAAAATACCATATAAACTTTGCATTTACCCTGGACACAGACCAAACAGGAATGTGCAGAGGTTCTGAATTTTATTATTGTCCTGGTTCTAGCCAGGACAGGGTACCACCTCATGTCATGCAAGGGGCAGAAGGAGGGGGTCCCTTCCGGTCGGGTAGCGTGAATCGAGCAGTCAGGGATAACGTCATGTTCCATATGGTGAGCACTCACGTGCGAATCATTTGCCTGTCCTGTACACTGTTATTAATACTGTTCATTTTCTTATCTCATTGCTGTTTCCAGTAAACTGTTCTTCTCTCAACCCATGATCTTTACCTTTTGTGCCTCCAATTCTCCTCTCCATCCTGCCACAGGGGAGGGGGGAGTGAGTGAGCAGCATGTGGTTTGGAGTGTTTCAGTGGGAACACTAAATTGGGGAATACCATTCCGAAACCATGACAATTATTCTTTTTCAAGCTAACTAGGCAAAAAGCTGTTGGAAACCCTTACCTGTACAAGTTCCTGGAGTTCTCTCTTAACATCTTCTAGACCACCAATATCTTCCCAGGTAACTTGTGGTACCTCCACCACAGTCTCCCTAAGAGCAGAAGGGTTGCTCTGGCTCAGAGCCCACTGTCATTAAAAGAAACAGCATTATATCAATTCTAACAGTTTATGTTCACTTGCTTCAGATAAGCAATTAAATATTGCACACAAAAGAAAGAAGGGCACTCCTGCATTACCCTGAAGTCATCCATGGTCACAGCCAGTGAGTTCATCACTTCAGCATCAATCGTTTCATCTTCTAGGTCTATGAGATCCATCTTCTTTCTGATAGCCTGAAGAGCAGCTTCTGAGCAAAGAGCAGCCAAGTCAGCACCAACATGGCCATGGGTCTCATTTGCCACCTGAAAGCAGAGCACTATGACTCTCAGGAATAAAAGCAAGCAGTCTGCAAGAGCAATACATGCTCTGGTCCCTCATTCAGAGGTGCAACAAAACTCTGAAGGACAGAAACATTAGTGCTTTGCTGCAAATTCAAGATAAGTGCTATCACATTTAGCAGCCAAAGACACTGCTGTTCCACCTCCTACTTGAGAACAAAGTTGCAACTGGAATAGATAGTGTGCGGAAAGATAACCCTGAGGACTGCAGTTCTTCATTCAGGACAGAGATTAGATCCAGTATTACCACTATGTTCAGCCAGCTCTGTGAGTGCTGTTTCAGGCTTGCTTTATTTTTAAAGAGAATGCCACAGCAAACAAACACAGGACAGTGGTAAGGCACTTCGAGACTGGACTGATGCACATTTGTTTCACTTAGCCACAGCATTCCTAACTAGCAAGTGAGGATTTTTGGTCACTGGTAATCTAGTTAGAAGGAAGCCCAGAGATCACATATTTGCCCAGTTTCACGCTGTCCTAAATGAGCAGAGACAAGCTTTCCTAATAGCATACTACTCACCTGTTCCAGATCCACATCATCAGCCAGTTTCATATTTTTTGTGTGAATCTGCAGGATCTCCAGGCGCCCGGTGGCATCTGGGATACCAATATCTACCTCTCTGTCAAAACGACCTGGGGAGTACAAGCACACGTTGAGTTGCTGATTCTGCAAACTAAGGGAGCTGTAGTTGCTGCCTTTCTCTGACACAGGAACACGATGACAAGCCACAAACAATTTCAGACAATGCCACAGCTTTGGATTTCTCTGCAGCATCAATCAGCACAGTAGCAGAGTCAGATCAGAGAAGACAGAAAGGCTTATAGCCATTTAGGGAAAGTGAGACTACTGAATTAAGTAGAAGTCAGGATTATATAAACACAGAGGATTTCTGGGTTTTTCCAATCCTCATTTATAGGAAAATATGCTATCCTAACCAACATACCATGGGACATTTTTGTTTATTCCTACCTTTGTGTCCACAAATACTGAGAGATTAAATTTTTCAGAACTTTTACAGCAATACTCAAGTGGTGAAAAACACAAACTGCCCCAATATCTGGGGAGGCAGGAAACTCATGTATTACTGCAATATTAACTAGGGCATGTAAATCTATCATTTTCTTCTAGATATAGCTGTGCATTCAAATGCCTCACTAGACATTTAAGAGGCCATTTTTCCTACAAATTTGACTTTACCAACTGGTCATACAACAGACATTCATCTACACTGCAAAGTTTCGAAAACCCGAATCTCAGAAAGGACCAGATTTCTCATCAATAAAAGATAAATGGGACAATTCAGAGCCTCCTGCAACCTGAGGCATGAACAACCCCTTAAGCATTTAGTCCTGAAATAGCCTCACCTAATTGATGAAGTGAAAAAATGTGCTACCCTCTAAGTATTTCATTATTTCTACAAGTTCTAATCTAATAAAGCACAAAAGATTATACCAAAGGCTGAAATCTAGAAATTAATTTCAAACAAGTAGCTGGAGAGAAGTTTATATAACACATAAGATGTTTAATATTAATTTATACTCAATCTTTCCTAGGCCCCTGAAGCACAGTCCATAACAAAGTATCTGATACACAAAAAAAGAGATGGCAACCATGGTTACCAAATCGCCTGAGAGCTGGGTCAATGCTGTTAGGTCTGTTGGTGGCTGCCATAACGATCACATGTGCTCTCTGTTTCAGTCCATCCATAAGAGTCAGCAGCTGAGACACGATGCGACGTTCCACCTCCCCGTGTGTCTGTGGAGAGAGAAAGTAATAATTAGACCAAAAGCTGTAAAACACAGCACAGGAGCTAGTACTGCACCAAAGCAGACAGATACAACAGACATGAGCTGTTAAGAAACATTGTGAACTACATCAGATTCTTCTGATACCCAAATTCTGACATCCAACTGCTTTCAAGCATTAAGTTAAAGACTGCTTTACCCTGTAGTCAAATGCAGACTCATGCCAGCTGCTACCAAAAAGTATGTACTCCTTTACCTTCTATAGGCTTTCTTTACCTTCTCTCTTTTAGGAGCAATGGCATCCAGTTCATCAATGAAGATGATGGCAGGAGCATTCTTCTCTGCTTCTTCAAAGGCTTTCCTCAGGTTGCTCTCAGACTCACCAGCCAGCTTGCTCATGATCTCAGGACCTAAAAAAATAGCAACACTGGCATCCAGAAGAGAGGCAGCTAGCCCCAAAAACATGCAGCTGAATTTTTTTTAGTACAAGGTTCACATGTATCTATATTTCAAGCCAAAGCAATACTATCAATCAAGTTCATTAAATTTGCATCTGAACGGGCAAGACCAGCATGCAGAATTACTTACTATCGTCATTTTGGTGTTTTCAGTTTACTCTAACAGAATGCAACACTAGCCAATGAGCTACCATTAGCTGCCTCTTCCCTTACCCTATTTCACACTTGGTGAGCTTCTCTGTAATGTGCCACCACACACAGTTAATGCTCACAAGGGAAGCAATCAAATTATATGGTGACAAATTATCAGGGTAGAGAAAGAAAAAGTTGTAAGATACCAAAGCTATCTATAGCATGCATTACACAGGTATATATTTGTCTCTATAAGAATTTATAAATTAGTTCAAAAAATACCCCACTGTTGGGAGGAATGGGTTAAAAAGAAAAACACTGGTAAGTGCTCAAGTGACCTTGCAGCTGGAAATAACCCTTGATAAGCCTGTGTGAACAGTAGCCAGTGATCCTCTGATACGAACAAACAGTGCCCATGTCTCTGCTTGGGTGCCCCTGTCCAGGTATTGCTTCAGGGATCCCTCGGTTACCGAGGTAATGGAAATAAATTTACTCTGTGTTTTAGCCATGTGTTTGTGGTTGCTCTGGCTGCCTGTCTGTATTGACTCACACACCAACCAACCAACCAACCAAAAACAACGAGCCACCACCAAAAAAAAACAACACCCCAAACCCCATCTCCTCTCAAAGAATAAATAATAAAAATGTGAAGCACATTAATCCCAGAAGGAAGGGCAGCATTCCTCTAAGAGCTACAGTTGCTGAACACTAGTGTAGGCTCAAAGATGTATTCTCTTTTTACAGATTTTCCATCATGCTGAAAGGAGTGGTAATGAAGAAAAAGTATGCTTCTAAAAGATCCAAGAAAAAGAAACCTGACCCTTAGAAATGCAAGGCTGCCAGCTGACTGAAGCAGGCCAGCTGCAGAGCCACTGGTACAAACATGTACTAAGAATGTTTCATTACAGGTAACTCACCAATTCATACCAGCTTCATCTACAACACTGCAGCTCCATGCTTGGGACTAGCAGACAGAGAATACATTGCTAACTCTGACAATGTTATTTTTATTATGCAATAGAAATACAAGTGTCTAAAGAAATGTCCAGCTCATTAGCATGCAATAACACCTTCCACATACTTAGAAAGTCTATGACAAGGACAACATATGGTTAAAAACAGTCCATTTATATCTCTTGAGATACAAAGCAAGTCACTTCCCTACTGCTGCTCACTGTTATACTGTGCTATATATTTCTTTGCTTTCACCTTCATGGGTCTAAGTGATTGAAATCAGAGAAGCGTCACTCCTTAAGTATAAATGTTCAGTTATTCCAACACTGAATGTAAAATGGCACAGAAAAGCACAGCGGAAAAGTCAGTCTGATCCTTACAGGACATAAATCAGTATCCACCTCAACTGCTACAGGTGAAGAGTGATCAATAGGAGGTTCTGTCACTTGTAGCTAAGTCCCTAGGTACTCATAGCTTTCAGGACAGCTCCTCACAATTAATGCTATATGAAACAGAACAGGTCTTGTGCTTTACTTGAGGGAAAAACAAATCCACAGCAGAACAGCTTCTTTTCTGAATGGAGCATGCTGGCAGCGACAGAAACAAGCATCCTGCACCCATATTCATAGAATAATCTCACCACTCCCAGCTCTGGCCTCACCAACATAAATGAACACTCAGCCAGACAGACTCCAGGTCCCTGTATTGCAAAGCTGTCTTTCCAACAAGCCAGCTGCAAAACAATCAAGCTTAAGGGAAGTACCACTACAAACACTTCCACACAAATGGCCTCCAAGTGTCCCCAGATGCACACTTCAAAGAGGTAAGGAAGGATGACAGGGAGACAGCATGGCTCTGCAAGCCCTATTAACATCATTCCGTACCATAAGATGGAAAAATGAGCACACAGCAGATCTGGGGCCAAAGTAGCCACAAAACTTACCATTGATCAGGAAGAAGAAAGCCCCCGTTTCGTTGGCCACCGCTCGGGCAATCAATGTTTTACCAGTGCCAGGAGGACCATACAGCAGGATCCCACGTGGAGGCTGAGGACAAAGACAAGGGACATAGGTGGTGAGTATCTGAATGCCTAAGTAGATTCACAGTGAATCTGTAAGCATTTGATAAAGCCAGTCTGAAATTTTGATGCAAACTTGTGCAACAGCTGCCATGTCAGCACTGCTATCAACACCCTTACTACTTCACATAACAAACAACAAAAACCTTCCCAGTAACTGGCAGTGCTAATTCAAAACATCCCTCTGCTTTGCAAGTTGTCAGTACTTTAATCTGTGTCAAAAACATGTAAGGAAATACTTTCCTAACACCAGCATTTAAAAAAACCCCAAACAAGCAAACCAAACTCCTCCCACAAAAACCCCAAATTACTCATTCCCCTCCCAATACCTCATGAACCTCTGACATAGTCATCCTCAAGGGCAAGCCCACTCATCCACCTGGTGCACATGGGGACATACCTTCACCCCTATGGCCTTGAAGAGAGCAGGATGTCGGAGGGGAAGTTCCACCATCTCTTTAATTTGAGCCAGCTGCTTCCGGCAGCCACCAATGTCATCATAGCCCACTTCATTCAGCGACTCCTCTTCATCCTACCCAGGAGGAAATACATTAAACATCTGAGTTAAAACAAGAGCTCAACAGTCCATCCTGGTCTACAGAACCCAGGTTTTTGCTCATTGCCATTTCTTTGATGTCTTGAGATTCTAATTTTCAAGTCTTTCTGATGTCTTCTACAATTGTTTCTTAGCTCTCTCTTCCCAGACATGCAGAGGGAAATTCCTCACTGAAGCCTACCCTCTTGAATGACAGCCTCTGCTGCCAGGGCCCCTACAGACTAGTGCAAAACAAGTTGTGTGACCCTCTGATTTGGCTGGTAAAGATGGTAAAACAATTAAGCCCAGTATAAAATATACTTCTTCCTTAAACTCTAAATGGCATTTCTAACTACCTGACATACCCTAGCTTCCAATACAGTTCTCCAACACAGTGTTTTCTCTTGGGATTGACTCTAACAGAAAATGTTACGATCCAGATGTGCAGATAAGACCACCTGTAATAAACTCTTTCAGTATAGCTCCACAGCATCCATTCATTTGGCTGTCCAAATTTCTACTGGCCTTAATTATCTGTAACATTAGGCCATGCTAAAATAAAATAAAATAACAGCCTGGAATCTCAGAGGGGCTCAGTCCAAGTCCCACAAACTGGAACTACTACGCTCCAAACAGGTTGGTCAGGGTCTAGCCCTATCAAATGCTGAAGGTCTCCAGGTCTGGAGGCGCCTGCACTCTCCAGGCCTTGTTCCAGGGTTTAGGGAAACCATTTTCCACTGGGAATTTTCCTTGATCCAGCTTGTGTTATTGCCTCTAGTCCTGTCCCTGGGTGCAGCTCTTGGGAGAGCCTGATTATCCACACCTTTCCATCAGGTAGTTGCCAGTAAGTCTGAAGCTTTGCCTTTCATTCTTCCTGCTGCATCAACCCACTCCCAGCTGTTCCTCATTCATTCTGACCTCCAGCTCTCTCATCAATTTTGGTGGCCTTAGCTGAATTCGCTCCTGTCTGTTGTCCTGAAGAACTCAAACTGGACTCACCTAGTGCCCAGACATGGTCTCACAAGTGTCTAATAGCAGTGAATTTTTCAAAAGGCAGAGCTAACTACAAACTAAGACTCACCCTAATCTGCAGGCAGTAAAAAGGCACTTACTTTATGAAGCATACAACCACTTTAGCCCATTTCTGAGATTTCCTACTCTAACAGTAAGATGGCCAAGACCTAACAGACAATCCACTCAGGCTGCCTCAAGCCTGGGATAATCAAGGCTAGACACCTTAAGGGACTGGGAGGAAAAAAGAAAACAAAAAATCCATAATTTATATTTCAAATTTCTCACTGAAAAAGTACCAATTGCCTTCTTTTCACATGGCATGAAATTCAGAAACATTGTAAGCCCTCCCTGCTATGTATCAAGGGAACTTTGGATTTAAAAGATGAATCTAAGTCCGGCATGAGATATATGGAAGCAGATGCAAAAGAGCTGCTGCCAAAATATGGCATCTCGTCAGCAAACCTACGCACTGGTACTATCTCAGCATATGAGGAAGAATACTGGAAGCACATTTCTCTATCTTCAGCAGCAGCTCATCTCCTGAAACCAGAGGTTTTAACCATTACATTCAATACACAAAATGCTAAAACAGGAACTGCAAACACTGCTGCTCTTAAGGAGTGTCACTAAAACAGATTTCAGACAGAGGGGATTCAGTAGATCTGCACAGCAGGATTCTGCTCACCTCTCTTTTGATGGGCTCTCCCTCACAATGGATCACTGTGTCCGGAGCCACTATGCAGTATGGGCTTGGATCTGTCTCCACCACTTTGAACTCCACTGCACGCATCCCTCCACGCACCAAGAAGATGTCACCTATAAAATCCCACATTTCAGTAGCCTGCTGCAAAATGTCAACCCTTATACTACTAGCAGCCCCAGAGGACAAGGAAGTGGGTTACACAGGTATACACTGCTGGCATTTTTAACACTGCTCTGCACTTTAAATTCAAGAGCTGCATGTACTGTGACCACTCGAGCACCATCAAATTTCATCCAGAAACAAACAGCAAATAAAACCAGCAAACAATAGAAAAATAATATTCTGCCTAAATACAAAACACAAAGGCAAGGAATCATGGTTTTTTTCCATCCAGTTTCAATTTAACATTTCTAAAAATGGCAAAAAGCATTGACTTAATCTAATATAATTTGGAAGTTAATATAACTAGACTGGCTGTCTCCAGAAACAGAATAATATATGATACTGCACTATGAATCCTAGGTAAACTGGACTACAGAAGCTGGATAAATTCAACTTGTGTATATATTGTATTAGGACCTATTTGTTCCAGCAGAAGTGCTACTAGCACAACTCTAAACATATATTTCTTTTTTCTGCACTTTCCCAGTTATTAATTAAATTACTTTGGAAAAAGTGCATTTAGTCAGGGTGCCAGCTAGTATATCTAATCCATTGATTAATATGTGGGCAACTCCCCAATCCCATCAAATGGTAGCAACTCAGGAGAAAAATCTCATTAAACTGAGTTCTACCTAAGCCTCTTCTGATGTCCTCCCATCCCATGTAGCAAAAAACCACAGGAGAATGTCCTGGTTTTGTCTGGGATAAGAGTTCATTTTCTTCTCAGTAGCTGGTACAGTGTTGTGTTTTGGATTCAGTATGCGAATAATGCTGATGACACACTGATGTTTTGGTTGTTGCTGAGCAGTGCTTACCCTGAAACAAGGGCTTTTCAGCGTCTCATGCTCTGCCAGTGACGAGCTGCACAAAAGAAACCAGGAGGGAGCATAGCTGGGACACTTGATCTGAACTGGCCAAAGGGATATTCCACACCATAGAATGTCATGCCCAGCACATAAACTGGGGGGAATTGGCCAGGAGCCACATATCACGGCTTGAGGATGGGCTGGGCATCAGTCAGTGGGTGGTGAGCAATTGTATCGTGCCTCACTTATATCTCTTGCGTTTTATTCCACCCTCCCTCTCTCTCTCCAATTACTATTAGTATTATTATAATTAATATTATTAAACTGTTCTTATCTCAACCCATGAGTTTTACTTTTTTTCCAATCTCCCTCCCCACTGGGAAGGAGGGAGGAGGTGTGAGCGAGCAGCTGCATGGTACTTAGTTGCTGGCTGGGATTAAACTATGACAGAGAAGTAACAAGCTGCTCTACCAGCCAGCAACAGATATCACTCTTTCTTCTGAAGTTTAGGAAAAAATTAAATCCACAACAGCAAAAACCTTATTCTACAGCTGTCAGTCTAATGCTCCATGGAGATCTGTGCAAGCTTCCAGAAATTCTTTTAATTTGGTATCAGGACTAGCTCGCATTCACTGCCATCAGGACTTCAATAACAGGTGCTATTACCTTTCCTGATGGGTCTGTAAGCTTCCAGGAAATATGGCTTCAGATAGACCTCAAACAGATTCCCTGTGATCCCTTCTACTGTGTCATCAATTGGTAACACATGGATACGTTTGCCATATTTCACATCTGGGCAAGGCTGGATGCTGCAACAGAAGAAAACTCCAGTTAACCATACCATGCTGGACTTAAAACCAAGTTTGGGAAATGCATTGATGTCCCTTCTCAGACCAGTATAAATGCCAGAAAGGAACCTCCAAAGCCCTAGTGAGACTTCCCATGTGCATAAGAATACTGACAAGGCAAAAATCATGCCCATCAAAGAGCTAGTCTTCACAACACATGCTTTCCTTCACTCCTCTCAGCCCTATCCAAAACTGATGGGGGATTTCATACTATCTCCCCCCTGCTCTTCTGTAGCTCCCCTTTGTTGTCCCCAAGATACATTCACAAGTTACTAATGCAGCCTGTCCTAGGTTGGCCATATGACCTGTTTGTATCCCCAATCGTCCTCTTGCTTATGCTGGACATAAAGCTCTACAGCTTTAAGTTAGTCCCAGAGAGACAGAGAGAGTGAAAGTGGAGGAAAAAAAAAACCACTCGCCGTTTGTCTGCAGGAGTCCCATCTTATCACTTGGAAATGGCCTTGAGGCTGTGTTCCAGCCGGACAGCGGTTTTTTTTTTACTCTCTGGTGTGGGTGCTGGAACAGCTCACAGCGGAGGGTTTCCTCGGATTTTTCTTGGCTTTGTTGCAGGGAGAGACTTGGTTTCTTTTGCTGGGTATTTTTTCCTTTTTTCCTCTTCCTGGGACTGGCTGGCATCGCGTGGGCCCAGGACACCAGGGAACCCCCGGGGGGCCCTCCCTCGCCAACTCCTACAGCCGGGCCCGGCAATCGCCCCCCCCCCCCCACTGGAGAACCGAACCGGACTCAGACGGACTCTGAATCTACCATCTCTTCAGAGGAAGGAGAGGTTTCATTGTTTTCATATTATCCAAATTTTTCCTATACTTGTGAATATTCTATTTGTTAAATAAATAGTTTTTTCCACTTTTCTCTAAGGAAATTCTTCTCGGACCTGTAGGGGGAGGGGTGATTGGAATCGGCTCTTCCTAGAGGAGACCCCCCAGAGGTTTCCTCCTAAATATTTGCCCTAAACCAGGACAAATAAAATTGGCGCCCAACTGCGGGGCTCGAGAAAGTGGAAAAAACTTGTACTGATTTGTATTTTGGTTGTGATTGCTCTGTATTGAGCTAGAGCAGCCAGCAGCCATGCTGGTTGACTTCATATTCTACCTCTGTGCGTGGACAGCTGTGGCAGCTTCCTGGTTCATAGGCTGGTTTTGCTACTCGCTGTTGTTCCTGGCACGGAGTTTTTATCGTAGGGGGGTACGGTTTAAAGTTGCTGTTTTGCTGTTCGTGGTGATACTGATTTATAGAGAGAGTGTAGCTAACCTACTAGGAATTGTTCAAGCTATTTACGGTCTGTTGTTTTTCTTTCCCACCTTGTATCCAAGTTTCAGTGGCATGTTCTGGGGGTTTGTTGATAATGGCACCCAATCCCAGAGAGGTGGGGATGAGGCTTCCCAGCCTTTCCCTTTCCTCTTCCCCTTTCAATCTGTCACATCATCTGTTACATCATCTGTTACATCATTTTTTGAAAATGCTCAGTACCTTGCCTGGACTATCAGAGAATCCCTCTGCAGTTGGGCTTCT
>JAHLSL010013604.1:722169-738997 GCA_025920805.1 Petroica traversi | reverse complement strand
GCTGTACACTGTATATATATGTATCTAGGTACTGAAATGACGATATGCGGATAAGGGGTGGAATGTCCTGGGTTGGCCATATGACCTGTTTGTATCCCCAGTCGTCCTCTTGCTTATGCTGGACCTTAAGTTCTGCAGCTTTAAGTTGTCCCAGAAAGACAGAGAGTGAAGGTGGAGGAAAAAAAACACTCGCCATTTGTCTGCAGGATACCTTTACTCCTACGAAGCAAGGCTACATTCCAGCGGACAGTGTTATCTCTTTTCTTTTTTCTTTTTTTTTACTCTCTCTGGTGTGGGTGCTGGAAGAGCTCACAGCGGAGGGTTTTTCCTCTGATTTTTCCCAGCTTTGTTGCAGGGAGAGACTTGGTTTCTATTGCTGGGTATTTTTTCCTTTTTTCCTCTTCCTGGGACTGGCTGGCATCGCGTGGGCCCAGGACACCAGGGAACCCCCGGGGGGCCCTCCCTCGCCAACTCCTACAGCCGGGCCCGGCAATCGCCCCCCCCCCCCCACTGGAGAACCGAACCGGACTCAGACGGACTCTGAATCTACCATCTCTTCAGAGGAAGGAGAGGTTTCATTGTTTTCATATTATCCAAATTTTTCCTATACTTGTGAATATTCTATTTGTTAAATAAATAGTTTTTTCCACTTTTCTCTAAGGAAATTCTTCTCGGACCTGTAGGGGGAGAGGTGATTGGAATCGGCTCTTCCTAGAGGAGACCCCCCCAGAGGTTTCCTCCTAAATATTGGCCCTAAACCAGGACACTCATATAGGGTTAAAGTAAGGATTCACCTTCATTTTAAATCCACAGACTAGCTGAAAGCACTGTTCTGTTCCAACTACAGTCATGTTTAAAACTTGCATTTTCTACTGGTAAAGAGATGGGTGGAACAGACTTGTTTCTCTCCTCTACAGTTCACATGAAACACATTTTGTATTTAAAGATTATTTCAGATATCACCCCAGGGAGTCTAGTATCAGAAACAAGGCTCAAATTTTCCCAGAACATGCACAATATTTCAGATTAGAAAAATGCTCAGGAGAAAGAACTGTCGGCTCTCACATATCTAAACCTGCAAATTAGCATTTTTATGTTTAAGAAATGCTGACATATTTTTTCTTTCCACTACCATCATAGAATGGAACCTACCTCCTGTAAGCCAAAACGCATCCTTCAACGCTTTCTCACTACCTTCTGCAAGCCTTGTACAAAATTCCTGCAACACTTCAAGCATTCCTAATTTTAAAATTATTTTATAATAAAAATTGGAATATAAGCAACCTTCAGGGGTTTTTAATCTTGATATTTGACTGCTTCAAGTTTAAACTTCTGTTTGTTATAGGGCAGCTCAGTGCTTGAGCTAACCATACTATAAGATCAATTACAATGCTGCTTACTAGTCTTCAGTTATCTTGCAAACATTAAACATTTAGATGGAAAAAACTTGTGAATTCATTTGACAATGTAAATTTGGGAAGAATACTATGACAACAGTGGGGTAATTCATCTACTTAATTTAATGACAGGACCAGGGCTTGTGAAGGTCCTGAAGAGTCTTCAAGAATCTTGAGCATAATTTTTTAGTATTAATCTGAATATGCATACAGCCAGAAACATGCAAAAGTAAACTGAGATCCCTGATGTAAGACACGCACTTGAAAACATTTCTGTGACCTCCTCTGGAAGATGCAAGAATACTTCCTGCAGGACCCTGTCTCTGCTACGGACCAAAACAATTCAAAGCCAGGGCACAAATTATTTAGGCAACCCAGGGATACACAACAGTTAACAAACTAGTCCTCACCTGATGACGTCACCCAGGCGCACTCTCAAGTTGTTTCGAACAACCCTATTCATGCGAATCTTCTCATCTGAGCAGGTATCATCTGACAGAACAATGCAGACTGCTTCTCTCCTCTTCTTTCCTTTTAGCAGGACAGTGTCTCCTCTGAACAGCTGCAATTCATCCATTTTTGCCTGTAACCAATAACAGCATTAGAACAAACTTTAGACAAAACAATTGATGGAAGCAGTTAGTGACCTGCTGAGCCCCTTACACCCTCACAGGTCTATGGAGCCAGATGAGATTCACCTGAAGGTACTGATGGAGCTGGTAGAAGAGCTCACCAAGCTACTCTACATCGTTTATCAGCAGTCCTGGTTAACAGGGGAAGTCGCAAAGGACTGGAGGTTGGCCAACAGGATACACATCTGCAGGAGGGACTGGAAAGAGGATCGGGAGAACTACAGGCCTGTTAGCCTGACCTCGGTGCCCAGCAAGATTATGGAACAATCGTCTTGAGTGCAATCACAGCAGACACAGGACAACCAGGGGATCAGGCCCAGCCAGCACGGGTTTAGGAGGGGCAGGTACCGCCTGACCAACCTGATCTCCTTTTCTGACCAAGTGACCTGCCTAGTGGATGAGGGAAAGGCTGTGGATGTTGTCTACCTGGACTTCAGTAAAGTCTTTAACACTGTCTCCCATGGCATTCTCCTGCAGAATGCTGCAGCCCACAGCTTGGACAGGAGCACTCTTTGCTGGGTTAAGAAGTGGCTGGATGGCATGGCCCAGAGAGCAGTGGTGAAAGGTGCTGCATCCAGTTGGCAGCCAGTCACTAGTGGTGTCCCCCAGGGATCAGTGTTGGGCCTAGTCCTGTTTAATATCTTTATTGATAATCTGGATGGGGAGATCAACTGCACCCTCAGTAAGTTCTCAGATGACACCAAATTGGGTGGGAGTGTTGATCTGCTGGAGGGTAGGAAGGCTCTGCAGAGGGATCTGGACAGGCTGGATTGATGGGCCGAGGCCAACAGTAAGAGGTTCAATAAGGTGAAGTTCTGGGTTCTGCACTTGGGTCACAACAACTCCATGCAGCACTACAGCCTTGGGGAAGAGTGGCTGGAAAGTGGGCCAGCACCTGGAGGTGCTGGTCGACAGCAGCTGAACACAAGCCAGTGTGCGACCAGATGCCCAAGAAGGCCAATGGCATCCTGGCTTGTGTCAAAAATAGTGTGGCCAGCAGGACTGGGGAAGTGTTTGTCCCCCTTTACTTGGCACTGGTGAGGCCACATCTCTAGTATTGTGTCCAGTTTTGGGCCCCTCACAAAAAGGACATTGAGATGCTTGAGCATGTCCAGAGAAGGGCAACAAGGCTGGTGAAGGGTCTAGAGAGTCAGTGATACGAGGAGTGGCTGAGGGAGCTGGGGTTGTTTAGCCTGGAGAAAAGGAGGCTCAGGGGAGACCTTATCACTCTCTACAACTCCCTGAAAGGAGGTTGTAGCCAGGTGGGGGTTGGCCTCTTTTCCCAGGCAACCAGTGACAGGGTAAGAGGAAATGGGTTCAAGCTGCACCAGGGGAGGTTCAGGTTGGACATCAGAAGAATTTCTTCACAGAAAGGGTTGTTAAGCATTGGAACAGACTGGCCAGGGAAGTGGTGGAGTCACCATCCCTGGAAGTGCTTAAGAAACAACTGGACGTGGCGCTTAATGCTATGGTTTGGTTGACGTGGTGTTTCGTCAAAGGTTGGACTCAATGATCTTGGAGATCTTTTCCAACCTTAATGTTTCTATGAATTCAAGCATTTGAAGGAGAGTTACTTGACTTCAGAGGATTACATCTTAGAAGTGATGTACTAGATCTACAAAGACAGGTTTTCACTACAATAGTCAAGATCTAATCCTAAAGCCAGACTAAGGTCATGAGCTCAAGTGAATCCTAAAAGTTAGAATCAGAATGTATTTTATAATTTATTAATAATGATTATATATTATTAATTATTTAACCCACCTCCCTCACTTGTAACTGCTGCAGCTTCTGACACAAATACTTAGATTCATGCTGCAAAATTACATTTCAAGTTAAAAGACAGCAACAGCTTGCAAATTGCCAGATGAAACGCTTTGCTTTTATAGGTGACGCACCTGGGACAGTGACACAACACTGTTGTCTTCATTGATGGCTTCGTCAACAATTAACCGATTAGGCCTGTTCTTCTGCTTCAGAATAGCAGTCGATAAGTCATCAGCTTTAGAACTGGAAGAGAAAACAGAAGTTAACAAGTCCAAGTGATTAATCCCCCTTTCACACCCACCCCCATTTTTTGTTCTCCATTTTCTACAGGTTTCTTTGTTGTCTTGTCTTTTAGAAACTATACTTGTTTGCAAGTGTCCTGGTTTTGTCTGGGATAAGAGTTCATTTTCTTCTCAGTAGCTGGTACAGTGTTGTGTTTTGGATTCAGTATGCGAATAATGCTGATGACACACTGATGTTTTGGTTGTTGCTGAGCAGTGCTTACCCTGAAACAAGGGCTTTTCAGCGTCTCATGCTCTGCCAGTGACGAGCTGCACAAAAGAAACCAGGAGGGAGCATAGCTGGGACACTTGATCTGAACTGGCCAAAGGGATATTCCACACCATAGAATGTCATGCCCAGCACATAAACTGGGGGGAGGTACCTGGAAGAGGAGCCAGTTTGGGTTTGGGAAGGGGGTCTGGCATTAGTCAATTTACTACTCAAATGGATACAAGCTATGAAGCTATCTATAAAAAGAAGTGGTCAGTGAGATGCTGCTGACTCTAAGATGCTTTGCCTAAAAGAATTAGTCAGACTCATCTGAAATCACATATAACTGCTGCCAGAGAAACAAAAGTTCAAGTCTATTTAGTGTCAAATCCCAAATAAATAGGGGAATTAAAGGACAATGCTGTAGCTCCCCTGACAGGAAGAGCTGTAAGAGTTTAGCCTGTCAAAGCCTATTAGTTAAACCTAGCAAGCCAGTAGAAATATTCAAGTGCTCATGAAAAATGGGGTTTACTTTTCTTTTTAAGATATAAGCACCTTTCCATAATACCTTCACAGGACTCATTGCAGCTCTAGCCTACTTATACCATAAGATATGTGACAGAATTCGTTTGCCTTGACAAAACGGAGCACACCAAACAACAAGGAAATGGAAGAAAGGCAGATTCAATTGATTTACTTCAAAATCTAACATAGCAAATAATTCACTTTACAAAAGAAATATGAACTTGAACCAACTGATTCCTAAGGAGCTCTTAGAAGTTGTACAATAACCAGCTACAATAGCAGATTATTGTAACTTGCCTTGGTGGGCATCTGACTACTCTCTCAAAGCAGTCCTGATGTGTCAGTGACTAAGGTCGAAACAGAAACTTAGCACAGTTTGGTTTGATTCTCACCAAAAAGAAAAAAAAAACCAAAAAAAAAAAACCAAACAAAAAAAACACCTCTTCCTTTGTCCTAAACAAGCAGCAAGCACCAGCAAAGAGTAGGAAGCTCTGTGGACAATGGTACTGGATGTACACTTTGGCTCCATTTTGCTGTTTTAGGAACAAAATAACCAGAAGAAATCAAACCTTGAGTGGAAGTAGCAGAGCAAGCAGCTATACTGCATAAACAGACTGTATCAGCAGTGCATCACTTAACATGTTCACTGCATTTTTAAATGCCACCTTTTCCCTCTCTTCATTAAAGAATGCAAGAGGTGAGAAATCAACATCCATCCCTTTCAATGACCATGTGAGATGTTACAGATTAATTTTCTAAACCCAAAGGAGACACAAGAAACGCTATTGGATACATCCAGGGAGGAGCTCATGAATTCGTTCCATCTTAAACCTAAAACATAGTCCTGGTAACTTCTAAAAGGTCAGGGATTCCTAGGAAAACTGAGAGTGCAACAAGAAAACTGAAACCAATACATCAGCAGGCCAAACAAGATCTTGCGGTTAAAACAGTGGATAAAAACAACCACCTACTTGTAAGGACCTTGCCTCAACATTCCTGGACACTGGAAATTAAATTAGCATGTATATTTTAAAACTTGAGCTAAGTGACACCAGAAAAACAATTAAGCCTATTCAAAGTGTAAATGCAAATCATATCCTTCTGCACACAAAATGTCGATCCAAAGGCCTTTCGATAAGAAACCACTGCCAGACTTTGGCTATATAAATCATCACTGAAACTGAGCAGCTGTCCCTCAGGATGCAGAAATTGCTGTGCATCCTAAAAAATGGTCTGGGATACAAGATAAAAATAAATGGAAGAGGAACTGGGCAGCAAGTGGAAGCTTTTGGACCAAAACTTCCAATAAATCAAAAGTTGTATTATATATATCTGGGAAAAAAGTTCAGATACCTTCCAACATACAGCAGTGCTGAAGAGCACAGCAAGATGTCCACTTAGTTCTGCTGAATGTGAGAAAAGAGTTTTAGCACTGAAGAACCAAATCTGCAGTTTCCTAAGAAGCAAAAACTGGATCAATGTTGTCAATACATTGCTGCACTTAAAGCAATTGAAAAGCTCAGAGGCATTAAGAATGGAATAAAGCTCTCCAAGAAACACAGCATGTAAGCATCTAAACGCATGGGGTCAGCTTCAGTTATCTGACCTAACAGTTCTGCTGACAAAGAAACAAAGGTGTTAAGAAATTATGACAGGTACACAGGAAAGTGATGTTATTTCTCTTACAGACAAGAGTAAGGACTTTGACAGACAAGCACTACTCATCTTCCAATAGCAATTTAGAATATTATTGTCACCATCTACTTTCATCGCATCTCTCCTGGGGGTTAAAAATTCATAGAATGGTTTAGGTTGGAAGGGATCGCAAAGATCATCTAATTCCAGCCTTTGGCCCTGGAAGTGTTCAAGATCAGGCTCGATGGGGCACTGAAAAACCTGGTCTAGCGAAAGGTGTCCCTGCCCACGGCAGAGGGGTTGGACTACATTATCGTTAAGGTCCCTTCCAACCCAAACAATTCTGTGATTCTACAATTACATCACTTCATCACTTTTCTCTGTCAGAGCTCTCCTTGTTCAGCATGTGATAATGCCCAGAGGCTATGCACTGTGGTAGTCAGTATGAAGAGTGAGATCAGAAAGTAATTACTGATTCTTCTGAAAAAAACTACAAACCTTAAAGCTCCACATAAAGTAGGGAACTAACTTGTTCCTGCATGTCTATGTTAAATATACAATGAAAAGTCGACGACTCAAAATTATTCCAGCTTTAGTAACAAAAGTGAAAACAGTGATCCCTCCTGTATGCTGGTGTAGCTTTTTATAAATACCCTCATGAATTTACTTCCTAGATAAAATTTGTCAGTGTTTTTTTACCACCCTAAACATCCTAATTACAGTCTGAACTACTTTCTTTGGATAAGTATTTAAAAAAAAAAAAAACAACCTCGAAGCAAATGAGTGGAATATCTGATGACCGCAGCCACTTACAGAAACACTGTATGACAAGCAGAGTTCATACCATGCTCAGGATGCCAAATTCTCAAATACTGTTTCAGACAGGTATGCACACAAATCCAAGAACCTCTTAAAAAGCACTCTGTTAGGTCTTGCAATGCTATACTCTGTGCTAAAGTTCAATTCAGCAAAATGGCTGCCAACACCACTGACGCAAAAATTGTAACTAAGAAGTAACTATTTTCCAGTTGTACAGGAACTTTTTTTTTATTCCTGTGTGGTGAGAACAACTTTGCAAAAGCATAAATTTCTTTTTAAAAACACTGCTCACCTCAGACTCAAAATATACCTTTGAGACCATCACTTCCATCACAAGCTCTACTACAGACATTAAATTCTTGGCACACCTTGCTGGAACTGACTTAATAAGACCAAGGGGGTCTAAATTGCAGAAGTCGCAAAAGAAAAGGAGAAGATAAACCAAAGACATTAAAGGGACTGAAAGAACCTCTGGTGAAGCCAACAAGTCCCTTGAAGTATTCTTGGATCTGGAAATTAGCTTTAGGTTTTATTTTTACTCCTTTCAAGGGACTGTGAAGTGACTTGCACACGTGGGCTGGGAACAGAGAGGCCAGTATTACTCAACTGACTTTTCAGAAGCACAAAATATGACCCTCAGCCGAACTGAAGACAGTGAGGCAAGACACTGGAGACAACAATATAGCTGATTGCCTCAGCTGCCACAGGGGCCAGTCCGGCACAACATAACTTCCTCCTCTAATACCAAGTCTCTTCCAGCCCCGATTCGACGGCTGCTGCGGACCTGCGGGGAGACCAGGACACGCCTCTTTCCCCTCATGTCCCGGCTAGCTGCTCACCCCAGCGCTCCGGGCTCTGGAAAACAAAGCCTTCCCTGGCCGAGGCCTAGCCCAGGAGAGACGGGCCCGGCCAGGCCTCGCCCCCCATTACTCAACACTTTCCGAGGAAGCCCGGCAGGCGAGGGGCAGCGGCACCCAGGTCCCCGCTGCGGACAAGCTCCTGGCTGGGCAAACATGAAGAGCAGCCCATCCCCCTCCCGGCCCCACCCCCACTTCCTCAGAACCTGAATGACACAGCAGGATCGGGAGAAGGATTGGGCCCGCAGTCAGGCCCAGCCTGGGTAGCGCCGCGCGAAGGCGAGGTAGAGCTAGGCCGAGCCGGGCCCAGCGCCACCGCAGCCGGGCCTAGGCCGCGGCCTGCCGGCGGACGACCCACACTTACTCGGATCCGGAGGCCATGGTGCTGAGAGGAAAAGAGGCGAGGGGGCCGGCAGCAGCTCCTCAGGACGGGTGACGGTAGGTCTCGAACAGACTCGCAGAAGCGATAGTATAAGTCAAGACGCTTCGCGCTGACTGAACCTCAGAACTGCCTCATCGGAACAGGAAACTCCGCCTCGCGTTGCCTCACCTGCCTAACAACAGCATGCGCTGACCAATCGGAAATTTCGTCCGGCCACCATTTCAGCCAATCGGAAAGGTGGAAGCGAGGGGACGAGGAAAAAAAAGAACGGGTACTCTCCCTCCTCCGCCCCGCTCCTCTCCCAATCATCACGAGCCAATAGCAACACCCGTCGGCCAATTGCAGCGCCCTCCTTGCCGTGGCTGTTCTACAGGGCAATACGGGTCGAGCAGCCAATGGCAAAAATCCACCAACGCGAAAATCCAGGCGGAAAGTCTCGCCACGACAGCCATCCGAACTACCCTCGCCTAGCGATTGGCTAGCACCCGAGAAAGGGGAAACGTGTGGGAAGGATTGCCGCCCAGCAGGAGGCGAGTGCTCAGGGGAGCAGGTTGAGTGCGCTTTGCGCACCCGGGCTTAGCTGACTGTACCGCGCGCGTAGGCTCGGGCAGTGAGGCAGGTTTGGACCCATAGAAGGTGGTCTCTTTGCAGCTTCGGCGAGGCTTTGGGGGGACATGCCCCAGAGGCTTGATTTCCCCCCGAGTGCAAAGGTGTGTGTATGGACCCAGCTCTTCCTCTCCACCCAAAGGTACCTGAAGGACTCCTTTCCTCAGTTTGTTTTTTTTTTTTTTTTTTTGCAGGTTTTTCTTTTCCCTGATTGATTTTCTAGGCAGGATTGGACTGTCACACCAGGCCCCACTGCAGGACTCATGTTCCTAGCTGCTCGTGCCAGCACCGACCCTGTTCCACCAGGGGTTTGAAGCTCTAGTTCCCCTTGAACCACCTGAAACATCCATCCCACAGTTCTTCCATCACCAGCTACCCCTCCACAACCACTTCTCTGTCTGTTTAGGCACTCACTTCTTCATCTGGGTGTCATTTCCTTAGGGCTAGAAACACTGCTGCAGCCACGTGGCATTGCATCTACAGCCCCAGCCTTGCTTATATCGGGAGATATCAGACATGTACGATGCTTGTTCTCAAGCATCCAGTGCTGGCAGGCACTTGTTTTCTCCTAGATGCTTATGAATAATTTAATTACCTGGTGCTCTCTTCCAAGGAGCCGACTAGTACTTCATCCCTGCCTCCTCTCTTCTGCCCTCCTTTTTTTAAAGCCCAAGCAGTAAGGTGGGACTGAAGAGCAGCTGTGGGGGATCTCCCAGCCCAGTGTCTCTCTGCTGAATTAAACCTCTCCCAGCAAGGCGTTTGTCGTGGTTTAGGAATGGTACTCCCCAATTTACTGCCCCCACCCAGACTCTCCCAAACCAAACGCTGCTCTCTCTCCCTCTTCCTCTCCCGCTTCCCACTGCGTCGGGATGGAGTTGAGAATTGGAGGCACAAAAGGTGAAGATCATGGGTTGAGATAAGAACAATTTACTGGAAACAGCAATAAAATAAGAAAACCGAGCAGTAGCAGCAACAATATTAATAACAAAAGGTATAAGAAAAGAAACAATTTACATGGAAAGCCCCCAACAATAAACAAATGCCAGACCATTCAGTCTGCCACGTTTTCTCAACCTGGAGGAACCCCTTCTCGGAAGCAAGAGTCCCATTCCCTCGCCCCCAGCAATGATGGGAGGTGGTATAGAATAACCTCCCTCCCGAGTACTGCAAAAGTTAACCCTGCCCTGGCCAGAACCAGGACAGCGTTGTCCCCCAACATCTGGGTTTTCAATCCCCTCTATTCATCCCTTACTGTCCGAGATATTTCTTTCTGAAGGAATTTGCAGGGCAAAGTCCACTTAAGGCCCCTTCAGCGTTCAGAGGAGGCCACAGCAGCTCCTACTTCACACTTCTCTGTCATGTCCTTTCCTCTCCCTCAACTCACCCTTTGCCTTGCATTTCCCAACCATTTCTTCTCTCTTGTGGGAGAGAAGGCTTGCCAAAAGCTTGGCTAATGTGGTTTTGGGACCTTCCCCATACAAAATTAGCTGCTCCAAACACCAGGTGGGAGCAGGTGCCCCTTCACCCTTGCTCACTGTCATACAAAGGGGCTAGAGCCATACAGAGTGGTTAGGACAGACCCCTCGGGCCCCCGGGGCCCCCCCGGGGCCCCGCGGGGGGGGGGGGGGGGGGGAGGGGGGGGTGGGGGGGCTGGGATCGGGGCTGGCTAGTGCAAGGTGATAGAAGTCAGACCTAGAGCTGTGTGCTTCAGGCAAAACCACTTCTCTGGGCTCCAAACTACAGTGATCCTGTAAAGCACCAGTATACAAAGCACAGGTAGGACATACAATTTGACAAACCCTTTGCATTATGAGATGGTCTGGCTCTGACACCAGCTCCCTGGAGCAGGGAGCACAGAGCTGGCCCCACTGTATACAGCAGCACAGTCGATGCCAATTTCAAAGGAATAAGGACATCTCTGCCCTTGATCTCCCACAAACCCAGAACATAGCCCACAGGCTCACAGCAGCTCTAGGCAGCATCAAGGCCACGACTGCAAATGTTCACTCTGGAAAAAGGACACAGTAAAACTTAAAATAAAGCCTCAACTCTATTAGAAAAGAAGATCTAGTCTGTTTCACTCCTTTGGGAATCCAGCTTTATCCAAGAGTAATTTGAGTCTTGGAGGCCTTAAAGGCTTCATGCCAACTTGATGCAGGGAGATTTCAGCAGCTGAGGATGGGGAGACTGACTGGGTTAGCTCAAAGGGTCCTGGCTTGTAGTCCCAAAGTAATCCTGTATGCTTCTGGCAAGAGACTCACTGTGTGGAAAGGTTATCTGCTCCAGACAGTGTTGGGAGGAAAGTTTTAAAAGCAGAAGAATGGTGAGGAGGATGGTAGATTTGCTCAAGGGACCTTATAGCTGGGAATGCCAAGGCCTGGAGGATAACAGTGTGGGAACCCTCATATATTATGCCTACTGCTGTTTATCCTCCATGCATTTTGAGTAGAATCGCTGTGTAGAGATAACACCGGTCTTTGAAGAGACTTGGAGGCCCTCTCACAGACATTTTTGAGCTCCCTGTTTTGGGAGAGAGAAGATCAAAGCTCAGAGACCATAAAAAGCACAGAAATCACAGCATGGTGGTAAACTACATGTGCACAGGCCCTTGATAAATGGGTGCAAACAGCAGCCCTGCCGCTTACTAGCATGGACTGAGCCTGAAGGTGCTGCGTTCCTGCTTGTGTGTCTCTGCCCAGGTGTTGTTTCAGGATCCCCCGGATAGCGAGGTAATGAGATAAATTTACTCTTTGCATGTCAGACATGTTTTTGTGGTTATTCTGGCTGCCTGCCTGTGTCAACTCACACAGACACGAAACCAGGTACAAAGGGAAAGGCCTGAAAGAAAGGGAGTATCGAAGTATTAAGAACTGCAGCATTCTCTTGCCATGGTCTGACTAGGAAGTTTACCCCGCCCCCAGCTTCTGCCCTCCCATTTGCCATCACAGAACCGGGCTTTGGCTTGGTGTCAGCCCTTTTGTGCCCTGGAGAGTCCTGCAAAGCTACAGCCCATGGTCACTTAGAGCAGACACGGAGGGAAGCTCTTCATACACACTGGAGCTGTGGGTGGAGGCTAGCTATTGATGAGCTAAACTGTCCACAGTTTGAAACACAGGTGTCCTGGTTTTGTCTGGGATAAGAGTTCATTTTCTTCTCAGTAGCTGGTACAGTGTTGTGTTTTGGATTCAGTATGAGAATAATGCTGATGACACACTGATGTTTTGGTTGTTGCTGAGCAGTGCTTACCCTGAAATAAGGGCTTTTCAGCGTCTCATGCTCTGCCAGTGAGGAGCTGCACAAAAGAAATCAGGAGGGAGCATAGCTGGGACACTTGATCTGAACTGGCCAAAGGGATATTCCACACCATAGAAACCATGCCCAGTATATAAACTGGGGAGAGGTACTACGAAAGGAAGCCAATTGTGTTTTGGGGGCACCTTTTGGCATCACTCAGCAAGTGGTGAGCAACTGTATTGTGCATCAGTTGTTTTTCTTGTGTTTTATCTCTCTTTTAAAAATAATTTGTTATTATAATATTTTATTTTGTTTCAATTATTAAACTGTTCTTATCTCAGCCTACAAGTTTTACTTTTAGTTCTCCTCCCCGTACAACCAGGGTGGGGAGGAGGTGGGGGAGAATGAGCGAGCAGCTGTGTGGTGTTTAGTTTCCAGTTGGGCTTAAACCATGACAGTCCTTTTTGGTGCCCAGTGTGGGGCTTGAAGGGTTGAGATAACAACAGATCTGCCCAGAGCATATTAAAACAAGATTGTTATAAACATTCATTGTACTGGTTTAATAGTTGCAGGTTACAATGTGGATTTATTTGCTCTCACAGTTGTTGCATTTTGTCTCAGGGTTGTGTTCTGTAATACTGGTAATACCTTACTTGCAGTATGTGTTCCCTGGTGTAATTTTTGTTGTCCTTGGGACCTGGGCTAAGACTATCATTGTGGGGTACTTTTTAGTATTGGCTTATGATATTACAACGTCGTTGGTCGGGACACCAATCTGGTGTATGTATTCAGTATTGCAGGCACCTCTGTACTTTGGGTGGCACCTATAGGGAACGATTAATAATCACAACTTCAGCCTTTTCTCCTCAGAGGAACAACATATGGGAGAGACACCTTCCTACATCTTTCTTCCCTCCTTTCTTTCCTTCCTTCTCCTCCAGGCTGATTGCAGTAGCATTTGAGAACTCTGAAGATTTTTAATACCTTTGAAACTAATCTGGTGTTTTTGCTAGGAGACAGCATGTTGCTGCATATGGTTCCGGTCTTCTTTAAGGGATGTCCAGTACACCTTGAATCGACTACCCCAGGGGTTAAAACACAGCCTTACCATCTGCCGTGGGCTGATCCAGACTGTACTGGAACAGGATGAAGCTCTAGAACACCTGCGATACGTTGATAATATCATTGTGTGGGTGTCATAGTTACAGAGATAAGAAGCAGAGTTTAACATTAAGGGTGACCCAAAATAATGTATTCCACATCTTCCCTACGTCAACCCGCCCAAGTTCGTTTACTGCCTCTTTAAGACCTGCACCCGGGAAGCAGAACTTCTGTGCTTCACCCCAGTTCACGGAAGGGGGAGGAGGGTGGTGCTGGTGCGGGGTCCCTTTAAAACAGGCAACAGACATACGGAGTGTTCTCTATTGTTCTTTCTGGGCTCCCGAAGGGTTTGCCTCGGGCAGGTGTCTGAGTCACAACCCAGGAAGCTTAATTTCGCAATCCGAAGCTACTTTGAAGTGTATTTCGCGACAACTTCGCTGTGGCTGCCTGCTGTTTTGCAGAGGAGGGGGCAAACCCGCTCTCCACGAAAGTTCCAGCTGCCTGCCGTTTGCCCAGGAAGGGGGGGCGAGGCTTGCCCGAAGCTGCCGGAGACTACTTCTTCGGACGTTTTCGCTGCTGCCCACAGCTGTTACTGCCGACGGGACCTTCGGAGACTCGGGAAATGGTATTTCGCAACCCTCAGCTGCCGACCGGACCGCTGCCCCCGGGAGAACCCCTGTCGGGTGGCATGGAGCGGGCAGCTCGGCAGCACTGACTCTTTTTTTTGGAAAAAAAAAAATTCTTGCAGGTTTTGGCTTTGTCCCTGTCCCCCTTTGGTTGCTCTTTGGGGAAGGAGGGAGTTCTGGAACCGCGGAGGCTCAGTTTCTGTGTTGTTTTTCCTTTGTTCTTTCTTTTTTTCTTTCAGTCACGTGGTCTGGAGAAGGCGGCTTCTCCGCCATATTGTTTTCTTTCTTCCGGGGAGGGGTTAGGACTAAACACTTTTGTATCTAGTGGTTTTTGCTGTTATCTTGGTTGCTGCTGTTTTTTTTTTAAGCAAACTGTTATTTTTTCACTTATATCTTCTCGCATTCGTCCCTCCTTATTGGTGAAAGGGGAGTGGTTAAAACTAAGGGGCGGTAACTCATTGTGGAGTCTGCCCTGTATAATTGTCTTCGAGTATACAGTGGGACAACACAGCTGAAGTTTTTGAGAAAGAGAAGAAAAAAATTCAAATAATTCTTAAATCTGGTTTTGCCATAAAACAATGTAATATAAAGGGACCTGCTCAGGAGATCCAGCTTTTAGGAATAAAATGGCAAATTGGATGTTGTCAGATCCCAATGGACATTATTAACAAGATAACAGCTGATGCTCGAAAGATAGGCCAGAAATAAATCCCCACAGACCGATGCCTATAGAGCAGGTGTTTGTTTATTGCAGTGCTGGTAGTGAGGAGGATTTCTCCACCTAATTCACCCACCCTTGTCAAGTATTGTGATACATTTATACAGTAAATTATGCTAAATGTTGCTTATGTCATTACAGCATCACTGCATAAGCGCCGGAAATAATTTACATAGCATGATCTCATGATTATTAGATCATTTTTTGTACTGCCCTTGCTCTTCCCTAATTCGGGGGTCTTTGATGAAGGCTTCTAAAGTCTTCTTCTAACGCCTTGGGTAGTGCGGGGTGGATGAGGTCTCTGCGTTTACCAGAAGTGTCTCTATGGCTCCGAGAGATCACTCTGGCCAGTACTGCAGGGTTCTGTGCAAGCAGACCTTTCCTACCCCTGCCGGTGGCTGGCAAAAATGCTTTTGTTTTAAAAGTCTTAATTATATCAGAACATTTTAATAGTTTACGTGATGGAACTTTTTATTAGTTAATAAGAGTTACTTTAGCCAATTCTAATTTTATGTCTTTTAAAAACTTATATTTAGTTTTTTGGCTCCTGTAGGAATATTTAAAAGAGATTTTAAACTTTGGTGTTAGTTACAAGTTTTTAAAAGTTTCTTTGCTCTCACTAAGAAGACAAGAGGGGTAGTTAGAAGTTGGTAAAATGTAGGAATGTGGTGAAGCTGGTTCGAGGATGTTTCGTTTCTAGGGTTTTTTCCCCTGCTGTAAAGAAGAGTTAGGTTTGGTTTGTTTTTTTTTTTCTTTGTGAGAGTAAGGGTTTGAATTGCCGCTTTACTTCTCCTAGCTGCCTAAAAGAAGTTAAGAATACTTGAAAGCCAAGTTAGTTGTTACTCGTTTCTTTACTAAACAATTTCTTAGTACATTTGGAGTTTGTTTAGTAAGGTAAGAATTATCTCTGCAGAGTCTGAGATACTTACATCTGCAGGTTTGTGTTTTACTTGTAAACAGTTGATTTTGTAGCAGTCGTAGTAAAGGTATTTTTATCTGACTGCATGTCCCTCCTGCCTGGGGTGTATTTAGTAAGTCAGGAGTGTTTGATTTATGATATAACAGGACATTCACAGCCCAGAATACAAAACTTTTGTATCATTGAATAATACTTCAATTTTCCCTTTGAAACAAAATCTCCTTAGATGTTTACATTTTTCTTGGAGATTTGGTGATGGTAGGGGATTGCAGGGAAATGTGAGCATATTTCTCCTCTGTCCACCTTGGGGTCTTTTGAAGAGTTCAGTTTTAATTAGGGATTTCAATTTAAGTTCTCAAACTTCTCTCTTTTTAAGAGAGAGTTTTTGTGTTTTTGTTAGAATTTAATTCAACATTTAAATTAGATATGAGACTTAAAACAAACTAATACTACACAGGAATTTCCAGTTATGTTTTTAACACTGTGCTTCCGCAAAAATGTCTGACAAGACTTTTGTCTGAAGTTACCCAGGTGATGTTGTTAACTCTGGAATTTCTTTAACTGTGCCTCCGTATAATAGTCTGCTAAGTCTCTAGTATGAAGTTTTGAATAATTTGTCATTATCCTGCCTCGACAATGCCAAAATTGTCACGAATGGGTTTAGGAGTTAAATAAGTCCCTGCCCACTGCCCAGGCCTCTGTCAGCAGGTGGTAACCTTATTGAGGTGGCCAGCACCTCAAAACCCCCTCCTGTTCATAAGTTCTTTTAATAATGACTGATTCTGTCTATTATAGAATAAATTATTTATTAATAGACAGGAAAACTATAGACTACAAGACTTAAAACAAAACTAATACTACACAGGTATAAAAACAAAAAGGGAAAATGACTAGTGGATTTTATACAGTGCACAATAAGGTACTTTTTGACTCACAGCCAGCGAAGAAATAGTATAAGCTTAGGATTCAATGCATCTTACCATCCAGTCATTGGTGCAGCACACATCGAGATTCTTTCTCTCAATTCCCAGAAAAGTAACCATGAGCCTGCGTCCAGAACTCGGGGAGAAGTCCCTTACTTCATGGTGAATATGTGTGGAAGCTTCTGCTTCAGTGAT
>JAHLSL010013604.1:668989-697169 GCA_025920805.1 Petroica traversi | reverse complement strand
ATATAGTTTTTTACTGTAACAGCTTGTTGTATAATTCTAATGAAGTTCTTTTGAAGAATTCAGTAATCTATCGATTCCTGGCAGGCAATCTTCTCTTAAGGGAAGTCTGTCCGTCCATTTGCATAGTCGTTTGCCAATTCCTGGCAGAGGGGTCTCTTATCTAGGAATATCTTGATAGAAGTAAATCACCTTGCTTGAGGGGTAGTTTGTGCTTTTTTTTTTTTAACATAGTAATGTTAGTTATTTCTCAACTATTGAACAAAAAGAGAATGGTTATGTTGGGGAAGATGAAATAGGAAAGCCTTATAGATATGATTGCCTTGCAGGGGATGCTGAAAATATGGAATGTATAGTCGAGATTGGGATGAGGACAAGGTTTGAGTTGAAGAGTAACTAAGAAACAATGGTATAGCTGGCTGAAGGTAATCTTCCTTCTTGATAGAACAATACCCTCTGCCTAGGCTGGTCCAAAGGTCAGAACAAACCATGCCTACCTGGTAAGAGATTCCCAAAAGTAGTTTTTTAAGGTTTAAAATATAACCCTGTATGGTAATATGATAATTCTTATAGGTTACATACAAATATTGTAGAGTTTGTAACTTGTTTCAGATTAGTTAAAGAGAATTAGAATATTCAACAGAGAAGATGGTTTATTGTATTATAAATGGCAAATCACTCTCTTTTTGCTCTCTCTTTTTACCTCTTTCTCTCTCTTTCTCTGGCCTGCTTTGAGCTGCGTCTTGCAGCTCAGCAGGCCTCTCACACCCACTCTCTTCCACAATAAATCCCATGCTCTAAACCCATATTTAGAGATCTCTCACTTCTATTTTACCCTCATAACCAAATTCCACAGAGTTGAATCCTACATGGTTACATTTCTAAACAAACACTGCTTCTACAAGGATCAATATTATACACATAGCATTCATTATTTGCAAAAAACCAACACTATAACATGCATTTATAACATGAAGGAGTTTTGCCCACTGTAGCAAAAACTGTATAAAGAAGCTACAACCACAGAAGCCCACCCCTCCTTGAAGGTGCCTAACCGAAACTTTGGACTATGAGTTAAGCTGCCTAGATAAGATAAAGAGGACACTATTGTTCAATCATCTCAGGTCTAGGGAGAAACAAACAAGGCTGAAGGAAAGGAATGCATCCACAAGAAAGCCAAACCCATGTAAAAAACTAGTTCAAAACAAAAAATTTTAGTGGAATAATATTGAACATTTATTAGTAGAACAAAGGCAGAAATGGCGCCGGGTGCGTAGCAATTATCTGCCAGAGGCACTGTTTGTCCGTTTCACAAATGTGTTTAAGTACTTTCTTTAACTGTTACATATTCATTCAGCTTAGAAAAGAAATTTGAACTTCAGATAGACACCCCCCCCCCCTTGGTCTCTGCCTCCCCCCTCCTGCCGGTGTGGCGCCTTCTTCAGGTTTCTGGATTCTGTCAGGCTGCAGGCAGAAGCTTTCCCTGAGAGGGGGATGTTATCTTTTTTTTTTGTAATTCATCAGCCCAAGAGATGTTTATGGCTCTATATTTATGACTACATTTCTCAGTACATCACAACTATCTCGAGATTATAATTTTACTACAATCCTTTTTCTACTTAATTTATATTTTATCTACGAAAGTCAACATTTATCATTTACTCTTTTATTACACCCAGCAGCTGTGTTGAGAATCATCTCTGGCTGGATTTGGGGTGGGAAAGACCACATCCCACAGAGGACAGGTTTACACAGAGTCCTCCCCCACCCAAGGGCAGGGGGAGGAGGTTTCAGGTATGTGACGTAACCTCTGGTCAGAGGCATTGAACACCCATCCTCCCTTACACAAATCGGCCTAGCTGTGAAACCCCCAACCCCACAGGACACATCCATAGGACATTGATATGAGAGGCAGCTGAGGGGGTGTCATAATTCATCAAAGACCTCCTGAAGTGCTCCCCAGACTCATTCCTGAGTCCTTGGACCATAGCACTGCACGGGATGCAGTGATGCAACAGATCCAGAGTCTGCTGCAAGCCTGTGTCAAACTGCCCCCCCCCCCAGGAGCTACCTGGGCATTCCCACCTGGCCTGAGCATATATTAATCCATTTGATTCTATGTTGTAGTGGGTTGACCCTGGCTAGGTGCCGTGTGCCCATTTAGTCCCTTCCCACTAGGACAGGGGAGCAAATAATATGGAAAAACTAGCAGGTGAGATAAGACAGTTTATTACAGCAAAATAAGGAAGAAAGCAACCAGAGATCTGTGCGCACAAGAGCCAGAGAGGGAAAAAAAAAACAATCAGTCTCTACTACCCATCAGAAGCAAAGTTCAGACACTTCCTGGGAAGCAGGGCTTCAGCACGCGTGATGGTTGCTCTGGGGGGCAAACACTGAAGAATCACTGATGCCCCTCCTTCCTCCTCTCTTCCTTCTCTTATATATCTGAGCTGATGTCATATGGTATGGAATATCCCTTTGGCTGATTTGGGTCAGCTGACCTGCTTGTGTCCCCTCCCAGGATCTTGCACACTCCATTGGTGGGGGAAGGAATGTCAGAGGGACAGCTCTTCTTGGCAGTAGCCAAAACACTGGTCTGTTATCAACACCAGCTACCAATGCAAAGCACAGCACTGTAAGGGCTGTGAGCTTTACCTCAGTCAGACCCAATACAAGGACTCACTTGCCTGACTATTAGAGTCTAGTGCTCGTTAGTGGCTGCTTTTTGCTTTCACTGTTTGCTATAGTGCTGTGCTGCTTATCACCTTATTCTGCTGTGCCTGGGAATGCCTTGATAACAGCAATGGCTCACGTGTTGATTACAGGATCCAATCTGGACAGGGCAGCAATAACAAAAAGTATCAAAATGCAGCTTTTGAGAGGAGCACCTGCCTCACTAAAACCCTTGATTATAGCAGCAGTCACAAATACTGCTGTTAATGCAGGCACCCTAGCAGATACCTTGAGGGAAATTTGGACTATAACTCTGGGATCATCTGTGCAGGTGGTGAATACAAAGGAAAGCTGGCAAAACCCAAAGGAGTTAGACCATGGGTGATGGCAAAACCAGTGTGGAATGATCTCAGACAAGTTGGTATCCCCCGATCAGAAATACATGGAATTGCAACATCAGAAATGTTTCACTGATGGCAAAAGTCAGCACTTATGCAAAAAAGCCGATCGCCCCTGGCCCTACCACCAACTCCATGCCCACCCTCCACCCCTGCCTGCCACCTTAAGTCAAGGCACTACCTGGGAAATGCCAAAACAGCAGGAGCTGTTCTTCAAAATTGCTGCCACCATAGCCTCTTACTGTGAGGGGGACCCATGCCACTTTGTTCCTTTAACTATAAAGTGCTGGTCTGGGAAGATTTTACATGTGTTAGCTCTAGTGGATACAGGGGTTGGTTTTATTGCATTACTGTGATATTACTAATAAAGAAGCCACATCACAGATCAGTGGCTTGTGGGGAAACCCCACCCCCACCATCCAAGCTAAGGTTACCTTAATGATAGTAATCAATGTCCCATTTGTCACTGACGCCTTAAGAAACCTATAAATAAAACAACACACTTTCGAGATAATATTAGTGTAGGAGGTAATATAAAGGTTGGTCTTTATTGAAGGCCTCCAGGGGCAGATATGGAAAATGCACACTACATGCCCATTCCCCATGGGGTGAATACAGTTTTATAAGTTTAGGAAATTAGCCTAATTGACAAAAATCACCAATTAGGAGCACAAGTGGTAATGTAATTTTGCCCCAGTTCAAGCCTCTTCTAAATTCTCCCCTCTCAGATGGAAAATAAACTTTGTTGATTAAAATGTGTCTTGAAGAGCTGTTTTATGGCCTTGGTTCCCAGAAAGAACCAAGGGTAGGGGTAGGGTAGGGGCCTTGGCATGTGTTTTGTCTTTCTGCCTATCAGGGTAGGGAAAACTAACTACAAATAACAGGCTACAGAGCCACAAATAAATGTGTAAAGAATATAGAGAATATATAAAAGCAAAAGGCAAAAATCATTCGGCATCATCACAATGGTGTAATTGCCCCAATTAGTGACTATATCTTGGGCATTGATGTGCTAGCAGGACAAATAGTTGAAACTTTAAATGGTCGCTTCTGCATCAGGAAGACAAAAACAGGATTTGCTATTTAATCTATAACCATCTTGTGTGGATTTCTGAAGTGGGATCCTGTTGTATTGCCTGTGCCTATCAAAGTGGTGACTAAAACTGATGCTTTTTTCCTGTTGTTATGAAAATGAAGCTAGACACGGTTAGAGGGGTTGGGGTCTTTACCTCAGTACTTTAATCAGGATCCTGTTTGATGCATCCACTTCACCCAGGTGACAGTGTGGCAAAATGCACACCCACCGTCAATCACACACACAAGTTATAGACTTTACACATTAGCATATCTAACAAGGGAGCCCAATAATGGGGCTGGAGTGGGCTAACCTCTAGTTTACAGAATCTGTCATGCTAGGAGACCTTGGCTTCCTGAGATAGTAGGAATGTTTGGTCTCCCTGGCTCTGCAGTTCTGGGGTGTTTAGTCTCAGGGCCTGCAGAACACTTACAAAACACTAAGTGAAGGGTTACAAGTATGCATGCTAATACTTGTGGATACAGAGAACTGTGTAAAAGGTATATAAAGAAAATGACAAAAATCATTCTGGCATCAAAACAGTATCAAATTCTGGGAGCATAGGGGAGGTGGAAATTACACAAACCATCCATGTACCTCAACAAATAGGAATCATTAAGGAATCTATGACTGCTTTTCATAAATCTATTTGACTTGTTCAAAAACCAGATGGCACTTGGAGAATGACTGTAGATTACAGAGAATTGAATAAAGTCACCCCACACACACACTTTCAGTTACAGTGCCCGACACAGTTACCCCTCAGAAAAAAATAGCAGAAATTTACAGCCCTGGAAGGTGGCAATAGATCTTGCTAATGCTTTCTGTTCCATTGCCATTATATATTTTTAAAGTATGTGCACATAATTGTAGTATTTGTATGCAGCTGCATTTAAGGGCATTATATAGGCCACAGGGAAAGAGAAAACAAGGCTAATGGGCCTTGAATACCTGGCAGGGTGATTACATGAACCCCCTGTCCCTGTTGAGAGGGTGGCAATATGTATTCACTGCTGTAGGAACAGTGTGAGGACAATTTTTTGCTAAACCCACCAAATATGCTAAGCAACATAACACAACTGAAGCATTAGAACAGCTCATTCACCAATACAGACCTCTTCACCAAATACCGAGAAACACATTTTAGTGGACATAAAGGGCAAGATCAGGCTCAAGGGCCAGAGATAGATGAGATATTCCACATTGTCTACCATCCCATGAGTGGATAAGGAATTTTTTGGATAGCCACACTCAAAGAGTTGAGGTCAACAGCTCGATGTCTAAGTGAAGACCAGTGGAGTGGTATACTCAGGGGTCAGTATTGGGATTACTCCTCCCTAACATCTGTCGGTGATGTTGCCTAAAATCAGAAGAAAAACTTTCCAAACAATATTAGAATTGATAACATAAAGAGCAATCTTTTAATGAAAGTCTTCAGGTGCATAAATTATACCTATGTGCATGCACAGCATTGAATTTTCACAATTTTTATAGATTTAGCTAATTAGTACATCTAGCAAGTACATTCAATAGGAGAACAGTTGCCCTAGTAACCCACCCTTGAATTTTCCCCATTGGAGTCCCTACAAGGGTGCTTAGCCCTATATCTTATGTGTATGAAGTATCTTATTATTTCAGCCCAGATGCTGGTGCAAAACAGGAGGTCCTTGATAGAAATTCTTTTCCTTGAAAATAAGACCAAACAGAATTTTAAGAATGTGGCATAATGTGAGAAAGGGTAACTACTATTTTAAAGTGTGAGAAAGTGCTAGAAACTATACAGCTATATATAAAAAATCTACAAAGCTACAAATATATAAAAAAACCCTAAAATCTTTAGGCATCAGTGACATGGACAGTGGGATCAAGTGAACCCTCAGCAAATTTGCCAACCACACCAAGCTGTGTGGTGCAGTTGACATGTGACAGGGAAGAGATGCCATCCAGAGGGACCTCTACAGGCTTGAGAGGTGGGTCTGTGCAAACTTCATGAAGTTCACCAAGGCCAAGTGCAAGGTCCTGCATCTGGGTCAGGGCAGTCCCAAGCACAAATGCAAGCTAGGCAGACAATGGATTGAGAACAGCCCTGCTGAGAAGGAATTGAGGGTGTTGGTAGATGAGAAGCCTGACATGACTGCAAGGCCCCAAAAACCTCCCTCAACAAGAAACTGAAAAAGGCTTATGGTTTTTCATGTACTCCGAGTTAGACTCATGGGAGAAATACTGACAAGATATTCTCAACAGGTCAAAAACCCAAAAACTTTACTGGCAACTTCCAAAAATCAGAGAAATTTGGCAAAAGGTACCATATGATGTCAGCTCAGATATATAAGCAAAGGAAGACAGGAGGAAGGGGAAGGGCATTCGTGAGTCTTCAGTGTTTGCCTCCCAGAGCAACCATCACACGTGCTGAAGCCCTGCTTCCCAGGAAGTGTCCGAACATTGCTTCTGATGGGTAGTGGAGACTGACTGTTTTTTTTTTCTCTTTAGCTCTTGTGCGCACAGATCTCCACTTGTTTCTTCTTTCTGCTGCAAAAAACTGCCTTATATCACCCTGCTAGTCTTTCTCCCTATTATTCTCTCCCCTGTCCCAGTGGGAAAAGGAGTGATAGAGCAACTGAGTGAGCACCTGGCATCCAGCCAGGATCAATCCACTACAGTCCATGGCAAACACAGGAGCCTGCCCAGTAACTATAGAGCACAAACAGCTTGCCCTGGTTTAGGGCAAATTTTAGGAGGAAACCTCTGGGGGGGGGTCTCCTCTAGGAAAAGCTGATTCCAACCACCCCTCCCCCACACAGGTTCGGGAAAAATTTCCTTAGAAAAAAAGTGGAAAAAACAATTTATTTAACAAATAGAATATTCACAAGCATAGAGAATTTGGATAATATGGAAACAATGAAACCTCTCCTTCTTATGAAGAGATGGTAGATCCAGATGTTCGTGGCTGGGTCAGGTTCAGTCCTCCAGTGGCGGGGCGGATTGCCAGGCCCCGGCTGGAGAAATTGGGGGGGGCCCCCGGGGATTGCCCTGGTGTCTTGGGCCAACACTTTGCCGACCAGTCCCAGGAGGAAGAAAAAAAAAACAAACCAGCAAAAGAAGCAAAGTCTCTCCCTGCAAAAAGCCAAGAAAGATCCGAGGAAACCCTCTGCCGTGAGCTTCCCGAGCACACAGCCAGAGAGAGAGAGAGAGAGAATGAGATATCGCTGTCCTGCCGGAACGCAGTCTCCTTGAAGGATTTTCCGGGGGAGTAAGGTGTAGCTCCTACAGACAAATGGCGCGTGTTGGTTTTTTTCCCTCTGCTTTCACTCTCTCTGTCTCTCTGCGCCTAACTTAAAGCTGTAGAGCTTAATATCCAGCATAAGCAGGAGGGACAATTGAGGATACAAAAATCATATGGCCAACCCAGGACAGCATCATTCAGTCAACATACCACATTCCACAAAGCATTAATTTAGCCCATTTAACTTAGCAAACTCTAAGCCCATACGATTTTAAGTTACTCAAAATTCAGAGAAGGGGGAATTAGAAGCAGAAAGACAGAAAGACAGTAAATATATAGAAAAGAACAAACATTACTACCACTCCTGGTTCCTGCGGTGTTCAGCTGATAGAAATCCCAAGAGGAGGTAGGGCCAAAACATGCTTGCCGCATGTCCTGGGTTAAATACCCTTTGGTTTTCCTGGGCCCTTCCACCAGGTGAGACTTTGGTCATCTGGACACTTAGGAGTTGGGTTAGGGGCTCCAGAGGCAGGGTGGGGAGCAATGCCTCTGGTGTGCCAGTGATCAGTGGTCACTTGCAGGGGCTAGGATATATGCTTGAGACATGGAAAAGATCCCACAACTCGATAATTATAGGGCAGGTATGTTTTAATATGGTGCCGGGCACAAGGGGGATCGCTCCTCTAAAAACTTGCACATATTCTCTAAGATCCTGGCCTGACTCCCAACCTTAGAGCTGGCCAAAACCAGTTTCAGGAACCAAAAGCAGGATCTTTGGTCACGGTCTTCTTCAGTGGCCTGTATCCTCCCTTACATCTTTCCCCTCTGCTTGGCAAGTGCAAGCAAACAGTATATATTGGCCAGTAAGCAGCTGCAAAATTTGGCAATACCCACGATCATTAACTAACCCTTAAAATCCCAAAACCCCTGTATCAGTGTCAGTTGCATAGACATGCTCATGGGGGAATGGAAGAGAACAGGGTGTGGTTTCAGAGGTAAGGCTGTGTAGGTGACAAGAAATCCTGTTTACCCTAGCTCAACAGAGAGCACTCTGGGAAAGGTCCAGCTAACAGCAGGTACAAACCAGGTCCTGTAACCAGAGATGGGGCTGTGTGGCTGGCATGTGCTTGCCTTGTGTGGGAGGCAGTGATTGGCTGGGAAGACGCATGGACAGCACATGATCAGAGAGCTGGTTTGGTACAGGGATGCATGAAAAGTGACCCTGCAGTGGCAGGCAGCGAATGGGTGCTTGTTTTGGGTTAAGTTTAGAACATAAAAGAGCTCGGTTCAATTACAATAAATGATCTTCTTTGGCACAAGCAAGGAGGTCCATGTCTTTGTTCCCCATTGCTATGAGGCTGTCTTCTGGTCTTGGAGCCTTGGTTTTACACCAAACTGTCAGGTGATGGTGCAGAGTACAGCTGAGCCTCAGTCTCAGTCTTTCAATGGAGTTTTTACACTGAGATTTGGCTAATGCCTGAGAAGCACTTGGAGAACCCTGGCTAAGGAATGCTGCATTTACTGTGCTGCAGATGCATGAGTTGTGCTTTTGTGTCAGAGCGCAAAATGGGATTCAGAAATCTTGCTCACACAGCCATGCCTCAGCTCCAAATGCTGTGGCTTTTTACTCTTAAGACTGCTTTAATTTTTGCTGCTGGAAGGAGTATCTTGGTTTGAAAGACAGGTGTCTGCCAAGGAAGATGGGAACTTCCCTTGGAATGGAAAATGTGACTCCCCTTCCCTCCAAATTATTATAGCTTTGAAACTACAGGGTTTTCAGGCACAGAAATGGGAAAAGGAATAACAGTCCTTTACTTGCATATATACATATGTATAACTGTTACAATCCAATCTAAACCCAGAAGAGCAAAGAGAACTAAGTCTCTGTGCATAAACTGGAAAGAACTTACAAGGTTCAAAATATTCCCAAAAACGAGATTAAAACCAAACTAGGTTAGATGTTGGTGCCAAAAAATTGATATGCTCTATTTAATAGTAAAAGAGGATGAGAGAAAGAAAGAGAAAATAAAGAGAGAGAAAAGGAAGTGTGTGTGTGGGGATGGGGGGACAGGGAGAGAGTGACAGGGGTTAGGTGGAAACATATCACCCATCTGAGGGTCCCAACGATGTCTCATTGATCCCCTCTATCCAGTCTCCTGGGTGATGAAGGTCCCACGCTGCAGCTACATGCCACCACATGCCAAAGAGTATAAAATCCCTCTAGGTTAATATACACTTTGGGCCAGGTGGGAATGCCCATGTGCCCCTCTTGCAGGGGACCAGGTTGACACTGTCCCTTGCAACACTGAGGCTCTGTTGCATCATCTCTGGTGCTCTGGTGCAGGGTCTGAGGACACCTTTGGGGGGCCCTTTGATGGGCCATGTCACCCCTTCTGTTGCAGATAAGCTTTCCCCCGGGTGAAGGGGCCCCTCAGCTGAGCTGCTCTGCACACTGGAGGATGGGCATTCACTGCCTCTAACCAGGGCTTTTTGCAACACACACCCAAAGCCTCTCTCCCCTCACCCTTTGGTGCGAGGGTCTGATTGAGCCTGGCAGCCAATGGCGGGCTGTGCCCTCCTCCCCGAAGGTGCTAAACTTGTGCTCTGTGAATGTCTCCAGTCCTGAGTTGTTACTTTATCTTATCTTCATCAGGGAACCGTCCAGGGCCTCACTGCCAAGGCCTATTTCAGGGTGTGGTGGTATTCTTTGCAGCTTTTGTAACACAGTTCTGAAAGTCCTTCATGAAAATGTTTAAGTCAAAAACTATAATATTTCAGTCTCTGACAATAGCAAGACAAACAGCATCAATGGCAGCAATAACAAACAAAACCAGTAACCCAACAACAGCCTCCTCTTGGCTGTCAGGCATTTTCCCTTTGATATAGTCGAAGTCACAACCGGCAGGGGTGCTGTTGGCTCCCAGCCAGCAAGGGCAGGTACGATGATTCCCCCGAGGCTGTGGGGGGCGCTGTGGCGCGTGGTCAGTCACCTTTTCATGAGGTTAATGGTGACTCGGCCGACGGATGAGCGAGAGAAGGGGCTTTCATTTGTAAAATCACAAGTGTGAAAAACAAACTCCAGTCTCCTGTTGAAATTTAGAGGTTTTAATAAAAGACAATAAGGGACAAAATAGAACAAAAAGTCAAAATGCCCAGGATGCTGGGTACCCTTGGCACTGAGCCAAGAGCACGTTTGGTATGGTGAGAGACTTTCTTTATATACTTTTCTTATTGCATCAGCCTGTTGCATATTCATAGAAGATTATGCATATTCAAACTTTCCCCCAAACTATTTTACATGTTCCAGGAACTCGTTAGCATGGCTCCTCCTTGGGTCCACCTTTTCAGAGCATGCGTAGTTCTTCTGGAGAGTTCAGTATCTTCCTTTGTCCATCAGCTTCCAACAGATGGTTGTTGTTGATAGAGATGTCCTGTGGCCGGTGTTTGTCACATTCGTGGTTATCTAACTAAGCAGGTGGTTTATTGTGTTATGTACATTTTAACACAGCTGTATTAGTTATTTTTCAACTATATCTAAGTTAGAACAAAAAAAGAAAAAAAGCATTTAGTAACCATTATAGTTTTTATAACAAAAGCTACTTCTATAAGGATTAACATTATATACATGATATTCATTCTGACACTTGCGAAAAGCCAATATTATAATATGTATTTATCACAATCCTCCCTCTTCCTTTTTTATAGATTATTTGGCTTGAGCAATACTTTCTGTTTTCTAATCTCTATTTCTTTGCTTATTTCTTTCATAAATCAATTTTGCTTCTTTAAATGGGTCTTCTGTATTATTTGGTTTCTTTGACTCTGGAATGATTTTTGTCTTTTCTTTATATACCTTTTACACAGTTCTATGCATCCACAAGCATTAGCATGCATACTTGCAACCTTTTTCTTAGTTTAGTGCTTAGTGTTTTGTAAGTGTTCTGCAGGCCCTGAGACTAAACACCCCAGAACTGCAGAGCCAGGGAGACCAAACATTCCTACTATCTCAGGAAGCCAAGGTCTCCTAGCAGGACAGATTCTGTAAACTAGAGGTTAGCCCACTCCAGCCCCATTATTGGGCTCCCTTGTTAGATATGCTAATGTGTAAAGTCTATAACTTGTGTGTGTGATTGACGGTGGGTGTGCATTTTGCCACACTGTCACCTGGGTGAAGTGGATGCATCAAACAGGATCCTGATTAAAATACTGAGGTAAAGACCCCAGCCCTCTAACCGTGTCTAGCTTCATTTTCATAACACCAGGAAAAAAGCATCAGTCATTGGCGACTGCAGAAGGGACCAGCGGCCTCGAAACTCGCAGTTTTGGGCTGAGAAACATCCATGCCAAGCCCTGCTTTTTGCCAGCATTCCACGGGGCTGGGGCGGCAGTCCAGCACTGCTCAGGGCTCTAGGACCCAGCACACGAAGGCACGGAAGAGAGGTGAGCAAAGGGTGGGGGCAGCACTTCGGTATTGTACTAACTTAGGAAGGAGGTTGGGCGGTTGGGCAGGGAGGGTCAGAGGGGCCCACGGAAAGGGGGGAATTAACCCCCTCTCCCTGCAAAGATCGTGGGAAGGGGAGGACGCTCTGCGTTGAAACCACGAAAGGTGGGTTGGTGAGAGGTCACAGCAGTCAGGTGGTGTAGGTGTTTAAAGCTCTGGTTTGAATATTGCTGGCAGCCGGGAGTCACGGGTTCGAGTCTCGGTTGAGAAAACTTTACAAAGTTTCCCAAAAGGTGAGGTTTCGCTGTTTTAAAACCTGCTTTTTAAGCTGTTAGCCTGAGTCAGTTGAGTAGTTTTGGCACTTTGCAAAGGCAAACCTTTTTTCGGGCTGTTTTTCCTGGTTGTAAGTAAAGATGCGTTGTGTATTCTCTGATGAGGATGTAGAAATATCACGAGATTCGCCATTAGATCTGGTATAGAAACACTGGAGATATTTGACCGGAAAAAGGACCCCCCTAGACAAAGAGGAGCTAATAAGACTCTGTACACGTCTGGCCGACGTTAAAGCTATGAGAACAGAGGGTCTGGCCGCATTTTGGGAGTCTAGAAAGCGAAATAGTCACAGAGCTCCTGGTGGAACTTCGAGCTCTGCGCAGATTTGGTAAGCTAAAATATGCAGAACTCTTCACCATATTACTAAATAGAGAAGAAGCATATGAGATAGAGAAAGGCTGTTTGGAAATGGCTGTATGGGGAAAGAAAAAGGAGAAAGAGAGGATAAAGCAGCTGCTGACAAAGTCAGTGGGGACAGAGGAAGCAGATATAATGGATATGGTGGCACCGGCCTTGCGTACAGGCGTGGGGGCTCGTCGCTTGTACCACTGCCATTGCCGCCTGGGCACTTGGGAGCGGGGGACAGAGCTGCCCCGCTGGCACCCCCTCCCCCTCCTCCACCGCCGCCACTGCCACCTCTGCCCCCCCCCCCCCCCCGAAATGGGGGGTGGGGGGGGAGAGGGGGCGTGTGGGCAGAGCGGAGGAGGACTGGCCACTGCCCTCTGACCATCAGAAGGGCGGAGAGAGGGGCGAGCATGCGGGAGGAGTGGAGGCGGACCGGTCACCACTGTCTGACCGCCCCAGACACAGGCGCAGCTGGGAAGCGGAGGCGCGCTGGCAGCCGCTTCCCGGACCTGGCCAGATCTTGGGAAGAGAGCAGACACCCTCGTCAATCTTCTAGCGTCGGGGAGAGGAGCAAGCCCACTCTGACTAGAGGGGGGCAGGACGTCTCTGACCCAAATTATTTTTCCAGGACCAAGGACAGAGATAGCCAACCGGGTTTCCCTCTCTACCTCTCTGCCAGTGTTAGGATTAAAAGTGAATGGGATGATTTTGATACAGATGGTCCCCATGAGGAGGGCAGTAGGAGAAGAGGGAGAATAGCCCAAGAAGCTATAAGAGCTGCCAGTCCAATTGCAGGATGCACAAGATCAAGGAGAGATGGAGGAGAAAGGGGAGGGCCTGCTCTAGAGGTACCTCTGAGACAGGCTGTGGGAAACCAGGGAGTAGTTCATGTTAAGACACCGTTCTCACTCGCAGAGCTACAGTTGTGGAAAGACTCAGTTGGAAAGTACAGTGACAATCCAGAGAAAGTAGCCATACAGGTAGAGAGAGCTATAAAGGCCCAAAATCCTGACTGGGGGGACTTGGACGTGATGCTAGATGAGTTACTAAACAGCACAGAAAGGAAGATGGTTAATAAAGCTGCCTTAGATGCTATATGGACACAAATTACAGCTGGAAGTCTTCAAGGGTCAGTAAATTATATTCTCCCTGTCTACGATCCAGGCTTGAACATCAACATCCCGGAACAAATGGAAAAATTGAAATGGTATCAGAAATGGGTGGTCTATGGGTTAAGATGTGGCCTTCCTAAAGCAGTGAATTATTCTAAATTATACGAAATCCAAATGAAACCCCTGTGGAGTTCCTGAATAGGCTCAAAGAGGTTGCACGGAAATACACAAATTTGAACCTTGATGCACCTGACCAGGAGGTCCAGCTGGCCTACCTCTTTATGGGCCAGTCTGCAGATGACATAAGGAAAAAACTGCAAAAGCTAGGGAAGGTAGAAGACATAACTAAAATGCTGGAGGTAGCTTGGAAAGCGTATCAGAACAGGGATTCAGCAGGAAAGCAGGATAAGCCCCACCACAAGAAAAATCACAATAAGGGAAAGTCATCCAACCAGCCAAAGAAGGGACCCCGTTTTCCTCTAGCTGAGGATCAGTGTGCCATCTGTAAGAAAAGGGGTCATTGGAAGAATGAATGTCCAGCACGAGCGAACAGGACATCCTCAGCTCCAGAACTAGCTGTGAATGGTGACTGACGGGGACCGAAGGTGTCTCTCCCAGCAGAGCCTTCGGGTATAGTTAAGCTGGGAAATGATGATGTTGAATTTCTGGTTGATACAGGAGGGACATATTCTGTGTTAAATACTTTAAAAGGTAAACTGAGCCGAGAGACGGTGAATGTGGTCGCAGCCACTGGGGCAAGTGAAACAAGGCCTTTTTTCCAACCTTTAAAATTCAAATTGAGGAAGTACTGGGTGACTCACCAGTTCCTGTATATGCCAAGTTCACCGATGCCATTATTGGGCAGAGATTTATTGGAGAAATTAGAGGCAGAAATTAAATTTTCCAAAGATGGGGGGGTGAAAGTTATAATTCCTGAACCTAAATTCATCGAAGCAGCCGCTCTGATCATACAGGAATGCCATGGAGAAATTCCCAAAGAAATGGAAGATGCTGTCAGTTCTATAGTATGGGCCAATGAGATCCCTGGGAGATCCAAAAGAGCTGAACCTGTGAGTATTACACTCAAAGCAGGAGCTACACCGGTAAGGCAAAAACAAAACCCTTTGACATTTGCAGGCCGTAAGGGATTGACACCCATATTGAAAAGTTTCTCAAATTTGGGTTGCTAGTAGAGTGTGAATCTAAGTACAACACCCCAATCTTGCCAGTGAAAAAAGCAGATGGTAAAAGTTATCGATTAGTGCAAGATTTAAGGGAAATTAACAAAATAACAGAGGACATCTATCCAGTTGTAGAAAATCCCTATACACTTTTAAATGCACTGACAGGTGAATTAGGGTGGTTCACTGTTTTAGGTCTCAAGGATGCCTTTTTCTGCATTCCTGTGCACAAAAATAGCCAAGAAATCTTTGCCTTTGAGTGGGAAAATCCTGAAACAGGGAGGAAGACCCAGCTCACCTGGACGTTATATCCCGAGGAGTACAAAAACAGCCCCATGGTGTTTGGAAACCAGCTGGCAAAAGAACTGGAGGACTGGAGGAAACAGGAGCCAGAAGGAGTAGTTCTTCAGTATGTTGATGACATCCTAGTAGCAACCAGAACACGAGATGAGTGTGTCCAGCTAACCGTAAGTCTGTTGAACTTTTTGGGCCAGGGTGGTTACTGAGTTTCAAAAGAGAAGGCCCAGGTTGCCAGAGAAACAGTGGTGTACCTGGGGCTGGAAATTTTCTGTGGACATTGACAACTCAGCAAAGAATGGAAAGAAGCCATCTGTTGCCTTCCAGAGCCCCACACTGTAAGAGAAATGCAGGCCTTTCTGGGAATGGTAGGTTGGTGTCACCTATGGATATCAAACTATGGGCTGTGGGTAAAACCTCTGTATGAGGTCCTTAAGGCAGCCGAAAAGGGAACAATCATATGGACAGAAAGTGCAAAGGCTGCCTTCAAACAGCTGAAACATTCCCTGATGTCAGCCCCAGCTCTGGGGCTGCCGGACTTGACTAAGCCTTTTGAACTCTTTACATATGAGCGACTGAATGTTGCTCTAGGGGTACTGGCACAGCACCCTGGGGACCAACGAAGAGCTGTGGCCTACTTTTCAAAACAGCTGGACAATGTTAGTCAAGGGTGGCCTGGATGCCTGAAAGCCGTGGCAGCAACTGTGCTCCTAATACAGGAGGCCTGTAAATTCACCCTTGGACAGCACATTGTTGTTTATGTGCCCTATGCTGTAATAACTGTGCTGGAACAAAAGGGGGAACACTGGTTATCCCCTAGCAGAATGCTGAAATATCAGTCTGTGTTGTTGGAGCAGGATGATGTTACTCTAAAAACAACATCTGTGGTAAACCCTGCGATGTTTTTGTCATCTACATTACTTGACAGCATGCCTGAACATGATTGTCTACAGACAATCGAGGAGACTTATTCTAGCCGATCAGACCTGAAGGACACTCCTCTAAAGAGCCCAGATTGGGAATTGTATACCGATGGATGCAGCTTCATGAGAAATGGTAAGAGAAGGACAGGTTACGCTGTAACCACCACAGACAGCGTCATAGAGGCGAAAGCTTTGCCTCCAGATGTATCATCACAGAAAGCTGAACTCATTGCACTAACGAGGGCTCTGTTACTGAGTGAGGGAAAGAAGGTGAACATCTGGACTGATTCCAAATATGCCTTCAGTGTTGTTCATGCCCACGGAGCTATCTGGAAGGAACGTGGCCTGCTAACTTTTCAAGGTAATGAGGTTAAGCATGCGGAACAGATTCTGGCACTCCTGCAGAGTATTTGGAAGCCAACAGAGGTAGCTATCATGCATTGCAGAGGTCATCAAAAAGGAAAGAAAGCCATTGAACTAGGAAATCGCTTTGCTGACAAAACAGCAAGAGGAGTTGCAGAAAAGGGCATTCTTGCAGTGATACCACAGAAAGAAATAGATTTCTCAGAGTTTACCCCAAAATATGATCAGAATGATCACAAACTAATTCAGCATCTTAAGGCTGAGGTCAAAGAAGGAGGGTGGGCTGTTACCCCAACAGGACAGGTTGTAGTTCCATCCTTCCTCCTCTGAGAAATAGCCCAGCGAGAACATGAAGGTACACACTGGGGAACAGAAAATCTTTTAAAACATCTGAGAAAGGTAGTGATAGGGAGAGGTATGACTGATATCGTACAATCTATAACAAACAAGTGCGATAGCTGTTGTAAAAACAACCCTGACACGAGCAAGAGAGTTGTGTTAGGGGTGACAAAAACAGGAGCTCTCCCGGGAGATTATTGGCAGATAGATTTTGCTGAGATGCCACGCAAAGAGGGATGCAGGTATATACTGGTACTGGTTGACACCTTCAGTGGATGGCCTGAAGCTTACCCCTGTCACACCAGCACAGCAAGGGAAGTAGTGAAAGCCTTGCTCAATCATATAATTCCAACATTTGGGGTTCCTTTGGGAATGTCATCAGATAGGGGACCACACTTTGTTGTGACGGTACTTGGGGAAGTTAGCAGGGTTCTGGGATTTACCTGGGACCTGCACACACCATACAGGCCTCAGGCAAGTGGCAAGGTTGAACGTATGAATGGAACCCTCAAAACCCAGATTTGTAAAATTTGTCAAGAGACATCTATGACATGGGTTCAAGCCCTGCCAATAGCCTTGCTGAGAGTCCACATACAACCAAGGCAGAAGGACAATATAAGTCCCTATGAAATACTATATGGCAGGCCATATCAGGTTCCACATATCCCGGGGGAAATTCATGTGAAAGGTAAAGCTGATTTGCAGAAGTACTTAATGGCTTTGAGTTCCACTTTGCAGAAGCTCCAGAGATTTGTCGTGTTGTCCAGACCAATAGGACTGGATACACCTGCTCATCAGTTCCAGCCTGGAGATTGGGTCTACAAAAAGTGGTGGGACAGTGACCCCTTGCAAGCCAAGTGGAAGGGACCATTTCAAGTTTTGCTGACCACCCTCACTGCAGTCAAAGTTGCTGGCAAGGGACCGTGGATCAACTACTCCAGAGTGAAGAAAGCTTCTGCTTCCGAAGCCATCAAGAGAACAGAGACTGATACAGATCAGAAGGATGTGGTTTAAACTGTTATTTACATGTCTGTTGTCTGCCCAACTGGTAACTATGATTCAGGGTTTGCCCCATCATCTGTATAAGGCTGTAGTCCAAAATGTGTCCAAAGTTCTGAATAAGAACGATTGCTGGATCTGTATCCAGTTACCACCTCTAGATAAGGGTGGTCACTGGCCATCTATTGGCATTTTAGGTTTCCAAAAAAGACACCTTAAAATTTGATCATATCTTCAACACCCTCACCTCATGGTTACCAAACTGGGCCTGGATAAAGGAAACATTTGTATTGGCTGTAGTTGTAGTTATCATCTGTGTAATAGCCTGCGGGGTGGCCGGTTGTGTGAACCGATGCTGTGGGTAATTGTAAAGTAGAGTAGAGACTAGACAAAGTAGAGTCTTGTTAGTCTCTAAAAGGGGTGAATGATGCCGGAATGATTTTTGTCTTTTCTTTTATATACCTTTTATACAGTTCTGTGTATCCACAAGCATTAGCATGCATACTTGTAACCCTTCACTTAGTCTAGTGCTTAGTGTTTTGTAAGTGTTCTGCAGGCCCTGAGACTAAACACCCCAGAACTGCAGAGCCAGGGAGACCAAACTTTCCTACTATCTCAGGAAGCCAAGGTCTCCTAGCAGGACAGATTCTGTAAACTAGAGGTTAGCCCACTCCAGCCCCATTATTGGGCTCCCTTGTTAGATATGCTAATGTGTAAAGTCTATAACTTGTGTATGTGATTGATGGGGGGGGATGTGCATTTATGTCGCGTGTCACCTGGGTGAAGTGGATGCATCAAACAGGATCCTGATTAAAATACTGAGGTAACAACCCCCAACCCTCTAACCATGTCTAGCTTCCTTTTCCTAACACTAGGAAAAAGGCATCAATAGAATGAATCATTTATTTAATGGACACAAAACTAACAGACCTAAGACTTAACTCTGACTATATACTACACAGGAATAAAACAAAAAGAGCTACTCATATGTAAATATACAGTGCACGATAAGGTACCTTTTTTTACAGCTAGAAAATAAATGGTATGGATTAGGATTCAATGTATCTTACCATCCAGTTTCTGGTGGGGCACACATCAAAATCCTTTCCGTCAGTTTCCGGAAAAGTAACCACAAAGATATGGCCGGTGGGGGGGGCCAGACAGTTGGTGGCTTGTTCTGAAAGTTTCCTTTTTGCCAAGTCAACTTCAGCTAGGGACTTCTTTTCCCCTTGCCGCGAGCCACACTTCCCTGGGATGGCGGCCACTGTCCCAAAAGCCGCTGTAGAGAGAGAGAGTGTTCCCTCGCCCGGAACCCAAATCAGACACAATCACACCATGGTCTGCTCTGCTCAGGTTCAGGGGCGAAAGACCCCAGATAGCCGAAGCATCAGGCTTTTATTCTGAGGGTTACAACTTATCTCAGAATGGCACGGGGGAGAAAAAGGGAAGGGTCAGAGGGCCAGGGCCTAATCGGGAAGGAGCAAGGGAGGAGAGAGGGAGACACAAGATACCATTGTGAACTGAAGGACAGGAGGGGGGAGTTCAACCCCCCTTCCAAGGCCAAACCTAACTCTACCTCAGAGAGGCCTCACTCTCTAGGCCACCGCAAATTCCTCAGGGGATATGTAACTCTCTGGGCTTGAACCACTGCTACACAAAGATGCAGCCAAGCTTAGGGGAGTAGCCATCTGTCCTGGGTTGGCCATATGACCTTTTTTGTATCCCCAGTCGCCCTTCCTGCTTATGCTGGATATTAAGCTCTACAGCTTTAAGTTAGGCCCAGAGAGACAGAGAGAGTGAAAGTGGAGGAAAAAAATCACTCGCCGTTTGTCTGCAGGATACCTTTACTCCTATGAAGAAAGGCCTTGAGAGAGCGGAGAGGCTACATTCCAGCGGGACAGCGTTCTCTGTTTTTTTTTTTTTTTGCATTCTCTCTGGTGTGTGCGGGAACAGCACACAGCGGAGGGTTTCCTCGGATTTTTTTAGGCTTTTTTTGCAGGGAGAGACTTTGTTTCTTTTGCTGGGTATTTTTTCCTTTTTTTCCTCCTCCTGGGACTGGTTGGCATCGCGTGGGCCCAAGACACCAGGGCAATCCCCGGGGGCCCCCCCCCTCCCCCTTGACTTCTACAGCCGGGCCCGGCAATTGCCCGCACCCCCACTGGAGAACTGAACCGGACTCAGATGGACTCTGAATCTACCATCTCTTCCGAGGAAGGAGAGGTTTCATTGTTTTCATATTATCCAAATTTTCCTATGCTTGTGAATATTCTATTTGTTAAATAAATAGTTTTTTCCACTTTTCTCTAAGGAAATTCTTCCCGGACCTGAAGGGGGAGGGGTGATTGGAATCGACTCTTCCTAGAGGAGACCCCCCCAGAGGTTTCCTCCTAAATATTTGCCCTAAACCAGGACACCATCTTACATGTTCCCAGGGAACATGCAAGAAGCTTCTACCTTCGCAATAATCTGTATTACTTTTATAATTGTAAAGACAAGTGTCTTTTGTCAAATTATATTTTTCTCTTGTCTCTTCCAACAACTGCTCTCCATACCAAGATGTTAATTCTTGGTGGACTGCAGACCTTTTGGTGCTAGGAGATGACCCCTTGCTGGGCTTTTGACCTGCCTGGGTTATCTGTCCCATCTGCACCAGCCATCTGGGGTACAGAGAGAGGGAGGTATGCCCTGCTACAGCAGGTAACAATATTTTCCACATGCTCATACACAGGGGACTGATTAATACCTAAATAATATTGAATTAATGATCCAGCCATTCCACCAACATGAAAACAATACTGCAGTTTGCCTTTTGGGACAGGAGAATGTTTGTATTGGTCCCACTCTCTCTAAGGATAACATGTGGTCCCTAATCAATTACCCTCCCATACTGTAAGAATTGTTGTTGTGGCTGTTGTCCTATACATGATGTCCATTCTAAATGCTGTATATTGCAGATGGGTATAAAAAGACATTTGGGGAATTGAGGTGGAGTGGCATCCACAGATTTGTTGGAGGTAAACATAATGGCCAGCAATGTAATAGCAGTTAATTTTCTTGCATTGTCTGAGTGTACATATATTAACTGCAATTGCATAGAGAAGTTAGCACAAGGTAAAGAGGTACTTGTTTCATTCCATGTTAAGCACATAGGTGGCAAATCAATAACAAAAGTAGTGTTAATACTGTCTGTATCTACAATATCCTGATCCAGGGGAGGAAGCCAAGTTCCTCCTACCCATTCCGTTCCATTTTTGCTGAGGGGAGGCACTAGGTCAGAGGCCGAAACAGTGGAGGTTGAATGATGTGGGCCCAGTAGATTCTCCCTTCCGCCATTTGATGGCAGCATAGCAGAACAACAACGAGGTTCATTGTTGTCATCTTTGGCTGGGTTTGATATATCTGGCTGGGAGCCAGTATGGTCCTGCAGGTAAAGAAACACACCCATAATCTCTTCCCCAGGCTAACAGTAGAACTGGACCTTTCCACTGACCGCTATGTACATCCTTGTATGTAACTTCTGGGTGAACTCCTCCATCAGCAATCTGACCCAGGCATATCTGATGCCCCGTTAAGTAATCTCTAGTGGAGAGATTAAAAAAATTTAAAACATAGGTTGCTTTGTCAAGCTGCTCTTGAAGAAGCACACCTACTGGATTCCCTTTTTGTTTTGGTAGCATGTTTTTCAACGTATAATGCGCCCTTTCCACAACGGCTTGCCCTGTTGGGGAATGGGCAATACCTATGATGTGTTTGATACCCTAGGTGTGGAAGAATTCTTGTGTTTTATGAGATGTATATGCTGGTCCGTTATCTGTTTTTATCTGTTGGGGCACTCCCATTGTGGTGAAAGCACATAGCCAATGTTGGGTGGCATCTCTCAGTTTCTCACCCTTATGTGCTGTTGCTACTATGAATTCTGAAAAGGTATCAATGGAAACATGGAAATATTTAAAAGTCCCAAAACTCGATATGTGTGTTACATCTGTTTGCCAAATGTCGTTAGGTTTCAACCCTTGTGGATTTGTACCTAACATTTGTGGCAAAGTGTAGCGATTGAGGCACGGACCAAGACTGACAGGGAATCTGAATCATTTATTCAAAAGAAATGAGCTGGGTTTATATACTTTTTCGAGGCACAGTATTTCCTTACACGGTAATTCTCACTACATGACCTATCCCATGTTGCCACATCAGCAACATGCTTCCTAAATGTGAAGTTTAAATCAGGAAAATGGAAGAACGAAGGTAAGCTTTATTGTTTGACTGAGGGTTTGTGTGAGAGGCCCTAGGTGTATTGTTGTTTGTTCAGATGTGGATGCTGTTGTTTAATGTGTGTGTTTTTATGGTTTATAGTTTATTTGTTTAAGGCAGTTATTGGGCAGAAGGCAGCTCCATGTTGTAACCATAAAGGACCTTGTGTTGCTTGGGTGTTTTGTAAGTGTGCCCGTTGTCAGAGAGAGTGGTATTGTCACGCCAGCCATCCATCCAATAAGCCTGAAAAGTGGTGCCTGATTTGTGCGAAAAGTGAAATTCGAGCTCTTTGTTATGAGAGGGAAGCACATAGCGGAACTCTTACTGGAGACGACTGGCAGGTAATTAGAGCAGAGACCTATAACACAGATATTTTAGTGTTGGTATGTGGAAAGGACCATCTGATTCTGCATTCGGCAAGGGTAGTGTGGAAAGAGGACTGGAGAAAACTTGTTAGAAATTGGAGGAAAAATTAAGGAGGAATAAGTATAAAGTGGCTGCAACACTTTCCCTCCCCTGGTGGTTGTATTTTAGAAATATAGCTCCAAATTCTACCACTCTCTGGAGCTGTAAAAATTTGTGGATTGTAGTGCAGTGTAACTCTTGTAGGAAAAGAAGATATTATGCTGCTGCCCAGCTGTGGGAAGGCTGTATAACATGCACAGCTGATAGTCGTATTGGAGTTATAAGATTTGTGTGTGGAAACGAGCATTGTATCCCTGGAAATTGGATAGTGCTTGAAGAAAATTGGAAAGAGACTGTAGAATTTTGTAAAAAGGAATTGGATAAGTAAAAAGGAAGAGCAAGGAAAAGGAAGGGCAAGAAGAGTATACAAAGAGTGGTTAATATGCTACGCAGGTGACCAGGAGTGAGTAAAGAGACATTTAAAGAAAAGATGGGGACTGATCAGAGTAAGGACATTCCTAGACCCAGCCCATTAGGATATGTTTTAGTACATTGGAAAGAAATTGTAGGAACCGGAGGCACTGAAGATAGAGGAACTTTAGTTAAATACTGCAACCAATGGTGGCCCTTATATAAACTGGAGGACGGAGCAAAGTGGCCACCTAATGGGACCCTAGACTATAATACCCTGTGACAGCTAATGTTGTTTTTGAGATGAGAAAGAAAATGGCAAGAAGTTTCCTACACTCATCTATTTTTTTCTCTCCGAAATCACCCCGAATGGCAGAAAGATTGTGGAATCGGGCCTCCCTCTGACCCTATGGTGCTAGCCCTTGAAAGGGAAAGTAGAAATGACATAGGAAAAATGAGAAGGTGCTGCTCGACATGTAGTATAGACCAGAGATGTGCAAAACCTGACAAAGTTTATCAAACAGCGGTGCAAGAGCAGGAATTAACTGATTGTTTGCTTAAGCCTCCCCCTAGGAAGAGACAGAAGGAGGAAGTTGACTCAGAGGGAACACCATCTCCAACTCCAGTCCCCTCTCCTCTAGGTAGTCCTGTCTCCTCCCAGACTAGAAAACGTTTTACAAGCACCTTTACGGGAGGCAGTGGGACCAGAGGGAGAAAAGAGGTTAGTTAAAGTACCCTTTTCTACACTTGATCTGGAGGCGTGGGAAAAGGTTGCCAAAAATTACCAGAGTGATCCGGTGGGCACTGCTAGACGCCTACAGTTTATAATAAGACAACATAACCCAGACTGGAGTGATATGTAATTGTTGTTAGATGCTATGATGGAATCTGAGAAACAATTCCAACAACAGCAGGGAATTTGGCAGACGATTATTATAAAGTGTGCCAGTAAGATGTAAAGGAATTTTTTCCACTTCAGGATCCAAACTGGGAGTTAGAAAGAACAGCAAAAATGCAGAAATTAAAAGATTTTCAGGAATGGATTGTAAAAGAGATGGAGAGAGCCATCCCCAAAACCATAAATTGGTCAAAGTTACATGAAGTTAAGCAGGGTCCCTCCGAGTCTCCGTCCAAATTGCTGGATTGCCTGAGGGAAACCATGTGGCGATATACATCGCTGGACCCTGGGACTGAGGGAGGAGTGCAACAGTTAGTGTCCCTATTTTTAGGGGCATCCACAAAATATATTGCATGCAAACTACAAAAGCTTCGAGGGGCAGATGGGAGAAATTTAGAAATTCTATTAGATGAAGCATGGAGAGTATATAGTAATCGAGAAGAGACCTGTAAGAGAGGAGTGGGGAAACTGGTAGCAGTGGTAACAGAAGAAGGAAAGGGAAAGCATAGACAAGGGCCACCTAGGCAAGGACCGCCTAGACAAGGACCACCTAGACAAGGACTACCCAGACAAAGTCTGCCCCCATTAGATAAAGATCAGTGTGCAGTTTTTAAGAAATATGGTCATTGGAAAAATGAATTCCCAGAAAGAAAACAAGACAACTGGCAAGGAAGAAGAGGCTGAGAGGGAATGATTGCAAACATAAAAGAAGATTGAAGAGGACCAGGGGGGAAATCTTCCCTAGCAGACCCTCTGGTTATAATGAAGCTAGGGGAAAATGAAGAAGGGGTAGAATTTTTGATTGATACGGGAGCCACATACTTGGTTTTAAATAAAGCCTTAATGCCTGTGGGGGATGATTATATCATGGTAAAAGGGGCAACTGGCCAATGTGAAAAAGCATATTTTTGCAAACCACTAAAATATAAACTTCGGAAACAACGGGGCATCCACAATTTTTTGTATATGCCCAATTCTCCAAAAGCACTTTTAGGGAGAGACTTGTTAGAACAATTGCAAGCAATCATTACTTTTAGAAATGGGGAAATTGTTCTGGAGGTAAATGATCAACTGTATGCAGAAATACTAAGCTTAATCCTAACAACCACTGAGACTGGAGAGCAGATTAGTGAAGGAATAATAAATCAGGTGTTTCCTGGAGTATGGACCACTAACGTGCCAGGGAGAGCAAAGAATTCATCCCCTATATAAATCAAACTTAAAGAAGGGAGACAAGCTGTCAGGATAAAGCAATATCCCCTGAAAAGGGAAGATAGGGAGGGGATCAGGCCGGTCATTGAAACCTTTTTACAATTGGGACTGTTAAAAGAATGCCAGTCTGACTTTAACACTCCTATCCTACCTGCCTGCAAACCTGATGGGTCATACTGGATAGTACAAGATTTGCGAGCTGTCAATAAAATAAGAAAAGATGTTTATCCTGTAGTGGCAAATCCATATACTTTTTTAACATGTCTAACTCCAGAGCTAATTTGGTTTACAGGATTTAATTTGGTTTAATTTGGTTTGAAGGATGCTTTCTTTTGCCTCCCTCTTCATGAAGCCAGCCAGAAAATTTTTGCTTTTGAATGGGAAAACCCTAGAAGCAGACGCAAAACCCAGCTCACCCGGACGATGCTCCCACAGGGTTTCAAAAACAGTCCCACCTTGTTTGGAGAGCAGCTTGCAAAAGATTAAGAATCCTGGGAAGCTCCACCAGAAAAAGGGAAGCTATTACAGTATGTGGATGACCTCCTGATAGCTACCTGAACAGAAGAGGCTTGTGTGGCCTGGACAGTAAGCCTCTTGAATTTTCTGGGACTCCAAGGGTACAGAGTATCTAAGAAAAAGGCCCAAGTGGTGAAACAAAGGGTGATTTACCTGGGCTATGAAGTCTTTGGGGCAGGATCGCAAGGAAGAGATATGCCAAACCCCAAAACCCCAGACAGTGAAAGAACTATGGACTTTTCTGGGGATGACAGGGTGGTGCAGATTACAGATTTATAACTACGGGTTGCTCATAAAACCTTTACATTAACTTATTACAAAGGAAAGCAGAGACCTCCAATGGACAAAGGAAGCCACACGAGCTTTCAGCCAGCTAAAGAATGCCCTCATGTCAGCCCCAGCTCTTGGACTTCCAGACGTGAGCAAACCATTCTTTCTCTTCCCTCATGAGAAACAGGGGATTGCCCTGGGAATACTGGCACAGGACCTGGGCCCGTACCAACGGGCAGTTGCTTATTTTTCTAAGCAACTAGATGCAGCAGCTAAAGGATGGCCAGGGTGCCTCAGAACTGTCACAGCAGTTGTGCTGAATATCCAGGAAGCATGCAAATTCACCTTAGGCCAGAAAATGACTGTGCTAGTGTCCCATACAGTGTCTGCAGTGTTAGAAGCGAAAGGTGGGCACTGCCTTTCCCCACAGAGGTTCCTGAAGTATCAAGCCATCATGGTAGAACAAGTAGATGTAGAAATAGTGGTAACCAACATTGTCAACCCAGCTTCTTTCCTCAGCAGAAATAAAGGGTACACCATGACTGCCTGGAGACCATTGAAGCTACTTACTCCAGTCATCTGGATTTGAAAGACACCTTTAGAAGACACAGAAGTTTGGTTCACTGATGGAAGCAGCTACATCATCAGTGGAAAATTACATGCTGGGTATGCACTTACCACCTGCAGAGAGACAGTAGAATCTGGACCTTTACCAACAAACACCTCAGCACAGGAAGCTGAAATAATTGCTTTGACTTGTGCCTTAGAAATAGCAAGGGAGGAGAAAGTAAATATTTATACAGACTTGAGGTACACATTTGGAGTTGTACATGCACATGGAGCTATCTGAAAAGAGAGGAAACTGCTGAACTCTAAAGGAAAAAACATCAAACACACAAAAGAAATAATGTAACTGCTAGAAGTAGTCCAACTGCCCGAGAAGGTAGCAATTATGCACATCAAGGCACACCAGAAGGTGAGCTCAGAATTAGAGGAAGGAAACGAGCTGGCAGATAGAGAGGCAAAAGAAGCACCAAAAGGAGAGATAGCAACTGAGGGAGCCTTGATCCTGGATGGACAAGTCTCTCTTGAAGGTAAGCCAAAATATAATAAAAAAGACAAAAAGATGATTGGGGATCAGAAAGGAACATATAACCAAGAAGGATGGGCTACTACCCCAGAGGGAAAACTGATTGTCCATTCCCATCTGACATGGTCATTGGTAAGGGAAGAACACCAGAACACACACTGGGGTATAGATACTTTACATAATTATTCAATTGAAAGGATTATTGCCAGAAATTTATATGCTACCATCACACAGGTAACCCGGCAGTATGACCTTTGCCTCCAGACCAATCCCAAAAACACTCCCAAACCAAAACTTGGTCAAATTGGAAAGGGCCATGGGCCTGGGCATCAGTGGCAAATTGACTTTTCAGAATTGCCAAGAAAAGGGGGGGGGGGGGGTATCGATATTTGCTGGTATTAACCGATACCTTTTCAGGATGGCCAGAAGCTTTCCCTACCAAAACTGCTAAAGCTCGAGAAGTGACTAAAATGTTACTGCAAGAGATAATACCCTGCTTTGGAGTTCCAGATACAATATCCTCAGATACAGGACCACACTTTATCTCAAAGGCGGTACAACAAGTTAGCTTCCATCTGGGCATAGATTGAGAGCTCCATACTCTGTAGTATCCGCAATCAAGCAGGCAAGTAGAGAAAATGAATCACCTGATCAAACAACAAATTGTAAGATTAGGGCAAGAGGCCAATTTGCCCTGGTCCAAATCTCTTCCGTTAGCATTTCCCTTTGAAATACTCTACGGGAGACCATATGGAGCACAGAAGGGAATATCTACCCAAATTGGGGATGAAATTATAACTGCTTATATGATAGCATTAGGTAAGCAACTCAGAAAAACTGAAAACATGTAGGTGGAACTCAAAGTCAAGGTTTAGACAGCCCCGTGCATGATATACAGTTTGGAGATTATGTATACATTAAATCTTTAGCAGAAAAAGCTTTGGAACCACAGTGGGAAGGACCATTCCAGGTACTCCTTACCACCTTGACCACAATCAGAATTAAGGAGCAAAACTCCTGGATCCATCACACCAGAGTAAAATTATGCCGAAATGATTTTTGCCTTTTCTTTTATATACCTTTTACACAGTTCTCTGTATCCACAAGTTTTAGCATGCATACTTGTAACCCTTCACTTAGTCTAGTGCTTAGTGTTCTGTAAGTGTTCTGCAGGCCCTGAGACTAAACACCCCAGAACTGCAGAGCCAGGGAGACCAAACATCCTACTATCTCAGGAAGCCAAGGTCTCCTAGTAGGACAGATTCTGTAAACTAGAGGTTAGCCCACTCCAGCCCCATTATTGGGCTCCCTTGTTAGATATGCTAATGTGTAAAGTCTATAACTTGTGTGTGTGATTGACGGTGGGTGTGCATTTTGCCACACTGTCACCTGGGTGAAGTGGATGCATCAAACAGGATCCTGATTAAA
>JAHLSL010013604.1:643784-663989 GCA_025920805.1 Petroica traversi | reverse complement strand
GAGGGCAGTAGGAGAAGAGGGAGAATAGCCCAAGAAGCTATAAGAGCCGCCAGTCCAATTGCAGGACGCATGAGATCAAGGAGAGATGGAGGAGAAAGGAGAGGGCCTGCTCTAGAAGTACCTCTGAGACAGGCTGTGGGAAACCAGGGAGTAGTTTATGTTAAGACACCATTCTCACTCGCAGAGCTACAGTTGTGGAAAGACTCAGTTGGAAAGTACAGTGACAATCCAGAGAAAGTAGCCATATGAGTAGAGAGAGCTATAAAGGCCCAAAATCCTGACTGGGGGGACTTGGACGTGATGCTAGGTGAGTTACTAGATAGCACAGAAAGGGAGATGGTTAATAAAGCTGCCTTAGATGCTATACGGGCCTAAATTGCAGCTGGAAGCCTCCAAGGGACACCCCGTGATATTTTCTCACTTTCTGATCCTGAGTGGGATCCCAACAACCCCGAACAAATGGAACATTTATCATGTCTGCCACTGTAAGGAGGATATAAGGCTATTGTAAAAAGGAAGAAACCGTAACCTGGTTTCTTCTCTTTGGACCACTAACCTGGCAGAAACCAGTCTTGGAGTTTGGACCATGACCAGGACACCAGAAGGCATGCACAACAAGGAGAGGTTGAAAGCTTAGACTGAAGAATACTACTTACTTTCTCCTCAAAAGACCACCAAAGCCCACTGAACATGCCGCTAGGGGGCACTGAGAATGTGTAAACACATGGAAATGCGCCTTGAACTCATTATAATACGAAGTGGGGAGAGGTAATGAATATTTATAGGCATATTGTGTAATCAAATGCATAAGTAATATATTAGAAAATAAATGTAGAGGTAAGAGCTGCTGACGTTACGTGCATCCTTGGGAGCACGTCCCAGCGCTGGATTAAACGTATCTACCTCTAAAACTTATAAAAGTTTTGGGGTCTCTGTCTGTGACACAACTCCCTACTCCGTCTCCCTCTCCCTGGCTGCAAGCTGGAAAGGAGAATTGGACATTGTACTAGTTTGAATGTAAACCAGCAGGAGATTCCAAGTCAGAACTACAATTTAATCAGAAAATTAAAATAAAGGCAATTGTACAGAAACACTGCCTTAAGCTGAAGAAGTCAGAATACGACCTGATGCCCTGTTGGTCAGGGTGGTGGAAGCCATCCAATTAAATGGTGGCTACAGTCCTGTTGGAGTAATGGATGTGGTTTTGTCAAAGCAGTGATCCTGTAGAAAGATCTGGTCTTTCTCTGGAGGTCGAGTGGTGGTTATGGAGCTCTTGTCCTCTGGGAATCCAATGAGTGGTTCCCCAGTTGTGTTCCAAGCACCAGATTATAGACAGGTAGGAATGTTTGGTTCCTCCGCCTCGGTGGGGCATCTCACAATGGGACAATGTAATTCTATGAGTCATGCAGTGAGACCTGGATGGCCCATTAGCAGAGATAGCCCCTGGAGGGTGTTATCAGGGTTGAGACATGGAGAAGATAAAGAACACTAGCCCACCTATCTTAAAAGCTTACATAGATGGTAATAGAACACATGCTTTTGGTTACAATTTATATTGTTACCTAAGATAGGCAGAAAAGGCAAAGATCACAGACTGAGGTAAAAAATATTTACTGGAAACAGCAAAGAAGTAAGAAAATGAACAGTAATGAGGCACAGAAAAGACCCCACAGCTCAGTAGTTATGTTTTAATACGGTACCGGCTGCAAGGGGGATCACTCCTCCAAAACCTTGCGTGCCGGCAGTGGCTTTCAGCTTGGTATATATTAGGTTACAGGTTACATATGCATTAGATTACACAATACACCTGTACATATTCATTACCTATCCCCGTTTGGTATTATGATGAGTTCAAAAGTCATTTCCATATGCTTGAGCATGCTCAGTGCCTCCTAGTGGTCGTGGGCTGGGGTCTCTGCGATGAAGTAATGAGTCTTCCTCGGGGTTGAACTCTTCATCTTGTTTCTTTGTGCATACTCTCTGAGATCCTGGCCTGACTCCAAACCTTAGTGCTGGCCGAAACCAGTTTCAGGATCCAAAAGCTGGATCTTTGGTCACAGTCTTCTTCCTTGCATCAATGGCCTGCATCATCCCTTACATCTTTCTCCTCTGCTTGGAAAGCACGAGCAAAAGGTACATATTGTCCAGTAAGCAGCTGCAAAATTTGGCAATACCCCCTATCGTTAACTAAGCCTTAAAATCTCAAAACCCTTAAATCACTGAGGTCAGTGAAGAAAGCAGAGCTGATACCCAGATGAGAGGAGAATGAGGAGATATCCTGTTTGGACTGAAATTCTTTTGTGTTGCTATGGTGATGGACTAAGTCAAATATTCCTGTAATTCATGAAATGATATGGGGGATGCAGCATTCTAACCACAGCTAGTGAGCCAAGATACCTGTGTAGAAGCAAGTAGATGTTAAAGTGTCTGCAATCTGATGAGAAACTTGTCTAGAGACAGAGAAGAAGTGATCCAATCCCTTGCCCCAGGGACAGAGGAAGAAAACTTATGCTGTCAGCAATAGAAGAAGAGAATATTTGCTGCTACAGTCGAACAGCTCATCCTTAAAAGTGTGCCCCATCGGTCTGTGGCCCACCATGATAGTTGTGGGAAGACTACCAAAGTGTGGGAGGGACTTTTCACATTACAAGCAGTTTTCCTCCTGGGGAGCTACTTGATGTGATATTGAAGCCACGAGAGAACTGTTTTCTTGTGGAGGAATCTCCATGGTATAACAGGAGAGACTCCTCTCCCTACGTGAACTGAAGAAAGACTATTTTAGAGGTGGTAAACTGAGTTAAAGCTCTACGTGCTGTCTCTTTATGTTGTTAGTGGGAAAGGGAAGATGAGGTGGGGGGAGAAGTGTTCTGAAAGTTGATTCTGATTAATTTTATTATTTTTCTTTTTAGGTCTGTTAATAAACTTTCTTTATTCTTTAAAATGTTGAGCCTGCTTGCCTTCTCCTAATCCTTATCTCACAGCAGAAATTGAGTAAAATTTTAGTGGGTGCACTGGTTTTTGGCCAAAACCTCAGTTTGGTGAACTCAGTCCCAGGTGAACTAACAACTCACCCCCACTGGTGGGTCTCATCATCTTTGTTGGTACCCCCACGTTGTGAGGATGCCTTCGTTATTCCCCACTCCCATGCAACCAAGACAGGAAGCTGAGCAAGTGTAGTCCTTCACCTTCAAGACCCAACCTCAAATGCTCAGAACTGCTGCTTTGTCCAAATATATTCATTAACCCACATCACCACTTTATTTAAATGCAAAACAATTTTCTTAAGGTGCCCTTCCCCCTTGCTGCTCTGAGCAATACAGAGGTGAGGAGGAGGTATCCCCCTCCTGGAGACATGCTGTTGACCAAGAGAAGAAGGAAAGCCCAGCCAAGGAGGTGGTTTCCAGTGCATCATGGAGATCTTCACCTTGGCTCTTTGTACAGATGATGGATCCCATTAGAGCTGTAAAATTTTAGCAGAAGGGAGGTATTAGTGAAATGTCAGAATATAGATCTGAGGCACTCAGCCAGTGATTTCAACCTGGCAGAGCTTCTGCAAGAAGTATTTTTAATCAGTGATTTTGTCACATGCAGTTCAGGGAAAGTGGAAATAAATGGACTTAAATGGGAAGTGCAATTATGTGGAAAAGCAAAAAAATTGCCCTGTGTCCTGGGTTGACTGTACGATCCTTGTATCCCCAGTCACCTCTCCTGCTTATGCTGGATATTAAGCTCTGCAGCTTTAAGTTAGGCCCAGAGAGACAGAGAGTAAAGAGAGTGAAGGGGAGGAGAGAAAACACGCGCAGTTTGTCTGCAGGAGTTTGTCACGAATGGATTTGGGAGTTAAATAAGTCCTTGTTTACTGCCCAGGCCTCTGGCAGCAGGTAGTAATCTCATCGAGATGACCAGCACCTCAAAACCCCCTCCCATTTGCAAGTTCTTTTAATAATGACTGATTCTGTCTGTTATAGAACAAATTATTTATTAATAGATGGGAAAACTGTTGCCTGTAAGGCTTAAAACAAAACTAATACTACACAGGTATAAAAACAAAAAGGGAAAGCTACTAGTAGATTTTATACAGTGCACTATAAGGTACCTTTGAGTTACAGCCAGCGAAGAAATAGTATAAGCTTAGGATTCAATGTATCTTACCATCCAATCGTTGGTGCAGCCCACATCGAATTCCTTTCTCTCAATCTCCGGAGAAGTAACCAGGAGCCTGTGTCCAGGACTCGGGGAGAAGTCCCTTACTTCATGGTGTGTGTGTATGGAAGCTTCTGCTTCTGTGATAACTCGTGTGTCTTTTGTAGGGTAAAACGGTGTCTCTCAGTCATTAATATTTTCCTTTATCTCTTCCTACATCTCTTCTCAAGACTAGGATGTTTATTCTTAAGGTCTGAGCCTTTTGGCACCAGAGATGACTCCTGCTGAGTCCTTTGACTCCTGGGTTATCTCTGATGCACCCATTATCTCTGGTATGTAGGAAGGGGGGGAGGGGTGCCACTGCCACTGCCACAGAGTTACACCTTACTCCCCCGGAAAGTCCTTGGGAGACTGCGTTCCAAGTGGCACAGCTATCTCTCTCTCTGTCTGTGTGCTCTGAGAGCTCACGGCGGAGGGCTCTCAGTGATCTCTCGGCTTTGTCTGGGAGAGACTTTGTTTCTTTTGCTGTTTTTTTCTTCCTCCTGGGACTGGTCAGCATCTCTGTGGTCCAAGACATCAGGACAACTCCCACGGGGGCCCCCCGACTCTGCAGCCGGGCCTGGCCATCGGCCCCAGCCTCTGGAGGGACTGAGGCTGACCCAGCCACACCCACAGAACATCTGGATCTACCATCTCTTCAGAGGAAGGAGAGGTTTCATTGTTTTCATATTATCCAAATTTTCTATTCTTGTGAATATTCTATTTGTTAAATAAATAGTTTTTTCCACTTTTTCTCCAAGGAAATATTTTCCCGAACCTGTTTGGGGGGAGGGGTGGCTGGAATCGGCTTTTCTAGAGGAGACCCCCTCAGAGGTTTCCTCCTAAATTTTGCCCTAAACCAGGACACCCTGCCACAAATCTGTCATATCCTGTGCCAGGTAAGATGAACTTTGAGTGAAAATATATAACACAAGTGACACAATTCCCATTAGGATCTTAAAAGCATCACTCCAGCCCAACCACCTCGAATGTGAAAGCTCCTCTTGGGAGTTACAGGACCACTGCCAGCTCATAACACCGCGGATAAATATTTCCTATGTATCTACAATCTCAGAGAGAGGATTTGAATGTACCCTGCTTCACAATGGCAGCCTCTCTTGGAGGTCCATGTTGCCAAAAAGTGGGGCATACAGAGGGCTACACTTGTAATGATGAGGGGGAATAAAGAATACTTTAGGATGCAAATAGTTAAATTTGCCAGTGGTAACATTTGAAAAGATGCATTTCCAAGGAAGCAATAACAAGTCACTGTTTTTGAGTGACTTGATGATCCATGTGGGTCCCTTTCCACTCAGAATATTCTGTGATCTGTGATTTAGGCATATAGAGTTGGAAATTCTACTAAAAACTGCTCATCACACTGAGCAGTGTAGCAGTACTCTCAATACTGGAAGATGTGGATGAGGTTGGATGAACTGGAGTGATGGGCATGACACTGGAGTTCAGTGATGACAAATCTGAGGTAGACACACAAAGACCTGGCAGAAAGGAAATGGGAGATTTGGGTGTCCTTGATCATGGGCCAATCAGAAGCTGTCAATGCAATTAAGCCATGGATAAAGCAAATGCGATTCTCAGATGTACAAGACGGCATTTTGTCAGAGGCTCACATATGTGGCCGGTGGCGAGGGCCGGACAGCTGACCACAGGGACGGCCGGCGGCTCGGCGGCTTATTCTGAGAGCTTCCTTTTCGTGAAGTCAGCTTCAGCTAGGGACTTCTTTTCCTCTCACCGGGAGCCGGGCTTCCCTGGGATGGTGGCCGCTGTCCTAAAAACCGGAGAGGTGCTGAGAGAGAGAGTGTTCCTTTGCCCGGAGCCCCAAATCAGACACAAGACACGAGGGTCCGCTCTGCTTGGGCTCAGGGGCAAAAGACCCGGAACAGCCCAACCTTCAGACTTTTATTCTGAGGGTTACAACTTATCTCATAACGGTACAGGGGAGGACACGGAGAAGGGTCGAAGGTCAGGATGCAGTCAGGAAGGAGGAAGGGAGGAAAGAGTGAGACACAAGATACTATTGTTAACTGAGGGGCAGGCAGGGAGGGTTCGACTCCCTTTCCAAGGCCAAACTTAACTCTACCTTCAGAGGGGCCTCACTTTCTAGGCCCCCAGAAATTCTTCAGGGGGTATGTCATTCTCTGAGCTTGAACCACCGCTACACACATAGAAACCCCCCCTGGAAAAGGCACCAGTCAGGATCCATGAGTTCTACATTCAATTTGTGTGGTGTACAGCACTGAAAAATGAATTTGACAGGAGATTCTCACTTGTTTCGTTTCCCAGCTCTGATGTGGTTGCTCTGGATTCACCCAAAGCTGCCAATGAAGCTAGTAAATGTAGAAAATTATTTGAAATTAAACTTTCAAACAGCTTTCCCCTGTCCACTTCAGCTTTGCCCTGAGATTTACTGTCTGAAAAATGCTTTGTTCACAGTAGCTGTCACTCAATTTTAATTTTAAACTGAATTTCAAACCCAGAAGACTAACCAGCTCCAAGAAAAAATTTCCAAGGGGCATTTATGAATCAGTAGTCGTAAGGACTCATTTACTTTTCATTACGTTCTTGGTATCAAACTATAGACTGGGGAGGGCTGGATCCCCATCTACTGTTCAGTTTTAGCAAAAAGAAGACATTCACCTTCTTTGTACCAAAGACAAAATTAAATGCAGGGTTTGTCCATTGTAAGTTTGCATTTTGCAGACATGCTGCTCCTTTCCTTTACAGACAGAAGGGAAACTGCATCCCTGGGATGCTCTGGAGAGAAAGCCACAGCAGCTGACATTTATAGATTAAGACCCTAAAAAGGAGAGGCAAAACCAAGTAGTATTTCAGCAAATGGAGGTGATGCACTCAGCAAAGGACACTATTTACAGATTCTCCAGGGAACTGGGGAACTAATCCACTTAATAAAATGCTTTCAGTCCCCATTTCAAGGCAGACAAACTAAATTTTCAGCCACAAAATTAATCTGCATTGCAACAAATGCACTGGGGAAAGCAATACAAAATCTAACCTCTTTGGGTAGTTTTTATCAGTTCTTATTTTGCCCCTGAAATGACAAGTCCCCCAAAGCCATGTGGCTCCTACATAAAAGCAAAGTAGCCCGAGCCACAAGGTGCCAAGTACCACACAAGACATTTTAAGCTTTCCGTTCAATGTATCCTTAAGTCTAAAGGCACTGAGTATGTCTTAGTGGTCGAAAAAAAAAAGATTCAGGAGATGTGTCAGCTCTCCTCTTCCCACATCTGCACCAAACTCCACAGCAATTTTTTCCTTCAGCTGGTGATATACATGAAATAAAATCTGAGTCTGATGTCCACCTCCACAACCACCAGTAGACCCACAATTTGTATTTTCAAGCTTCACAAAAGCCAAGATCTCAGCAGGGCTGAAAACCAACTCAATTCACTGTCATTACCCATCTTGAGATTTAAAATACATGGATAAATGTCTCTCCTCTCACCATTGAGAGCCTTCTCACAGGATAAAAACGACAGAACTGAAGAACTCCCTTTTTAGCAGGAAATGTAATGAGTTATTGTTGTTATTATTATTATTGTTGTTGTTATTATTATTATTGCTATTTCCATATTGCCTTTGAGAAGACTGGCAGGCAGTGGGACCCTAAGTTTAGCACAGCAGTTACACTTACCATCCTTTTCTTTACTTGTGACTGTAAATTCCCTGGCATAATTTAGTGGTTACCAAATGCCGTTCAGTCTGGCACCACCTCTTGTGGTCTGCAAGGACCTGCCCAGAGCTTCATAGCTAGTCTACACATTCATTTCAAATGGTAGTAGGCCTGAGCTTGTCAGCACTATCTGGCTGTGTAGCAGTGGTGCAAGCCCAGAGAATGACATATCCCCTGAAGAATTTTTGGGGGCCTAGAAAGTGAGGCCCCTCTGAAGGTAGAGCTAGGTTTGGCCTTGGAAAGGGAGTCGAACTCCCCCCTCCTGCCCCTCAGTTAACAATAGTATCTTGTGTCTCACTCTTTCCTCTCTTACTCCTTCCCGACTGCTCCCTGACCTTCTGACCCTTCTCCGTGTCCTCCCTTGTACCGTTATGAGATAAGTTGTAACCCTCAGAATAAAAGTCTGAAAGCTGGGCCATCCGGGGTCTTCTTGCCCCTGAACCCAAGCAGAGCAGACCATGCTGTCTTGTGTCTGATTTTGGGTTCCGGGCGAGGGAACACTTTCTCTCTCAGCAGCTCTCCGGCTTTTGGGACAGTGGCCACCATCCCAGGGAAGCGCAGCTCGCGGCAAGGGGAAAAGAAGTCCTCAGCTGAAGTTGACTTAACAAAAAGGAAACTCTCAGAACAAGCCGCCGAGCTGCCGGCTGTCCCTGTGGTCAGCTGTCCGGCCCTCGGCACTGGCAACATGGCTGTATGAGAAAATCTGTGTGACATTGGTCTCATTGACCAGCTGGGAGCTCACTGAAAGCTGGGAGAATGGGACAAGGGGATACAGTCAGAGAAATACTGGAGTGAAGGTTGCTCAGACACCTGAAGGACTGCCATGTGTGGGGAGATGGAGACTGTGAAGAAACCACATGCCTAGAAGGGATCCTGCAGAGCACAATGGGCTCCCAATATAAGGAGAATGTGGACCTGTTGGTCCAAGTCCAGAGTCACAAGTATGCTCAGTGGGCTGGAGCATCTCTGCTATGGAGACAGGCTGAGAGAGCTGGAGTTGTTCAGCCTGGAGAAGGTGGCTCTGGGAAGACCTTAGAACATTTTCCAGTACCTACAGGGCCTACAAGAGAGCTGGAGAGAGACTTTGAACAAGAGCATGGAGGGATAAGACAAGGGGGAATGGCTTCAAACTGACAGAGGGCAGGTTTACATTAGATATTAGACAGAAATTCTTTACTGTGAGTGTGGTGAGGCACTGGCACAGGTTGCCCAGAGAAGCTGTGGCTGTCCCATCCCTGGCAGTGTTCAAGGCCAGGTTGGATGGGGCCTGGAGCCACCCAGTCTAGTGGAAGGTGTCCCTGCCAACTGTCTTTAAGGCCCCTTTCAACCCAAACCATTGTATGGTTCTATGATGGGCAGCAGCTGCTTGTTACTGGTACCTGCACATCCCCTGGCATCCCCCACCAGTGTTAGCGGGAGAAGTGGTGGTCCTGCCCTTGATGCCGAAATGATTTTTTGCTTTTTCTTTTATATACTTTTTACACAGTTCTATGTATCCACAAGTACTAGCATGCATACTTGCAATCCTTTATGCTTGATAACTTAGCCTGGTTCTTAGTGTCCTGTAGGTGTCCTGCAGGCCCTGAGACTAAACACCCCAGAACTGCAGAGCCAGGGAGACCAAACATCCTACTATCTCAGGAAGCCAAGGTATCCTAGTAGGACAGATTCTGTAAACTAGAGCTTAGCCCACCCCAGCCCCATTATTGGGCTCCCTTGTTAGATATGCTAATGTGTAAAGTCTATAACTTGTGTACGTGATTGACAGGGTGTGTGCATTGCGACGTGTGTCACCTGGGTGAAGCGATGCATCAAACAGGATCCTGATTAAAAGACTGAGGTAATGACCCCCAACCCTCTAACCGTGTCTAGCTTTGATTTTCTTAAGACCAGGAAAAAGCATCACGCTGGTTTGGCAGATAAAAGCAAGTTTTTGTGGTCAGGAAATCACTTTTACATTCTGAATGCTCAAAATTAAATGCATTACTGTGGGGAACAGTGCTGAATTTGGACAGCTGTAACCCAGACCTTAGGGCTTTAGTCTGGAGATGTGACAAAGCAGATTGATGAAAGTGGAAAGAAATCCCAAACAAATTTACATTATTTAAATAATAAACTATTTTATTCTGTCTTAAAATAGTTTAACCTTTATGCTACAGACTTGTTTCAAAAAACAGGTCTTATCTTGCACCAAAAAAAAATATATTTTTTTATATGTACATAAAACACTCTGTTTTATTCTTTTTTTTTTCTTCAAAGACCATTAAATACTAGATGGAAAATGAGAACTAAATACTGACTGTCAAGAACAATCTAGAATTTTAAACTAGAGTTGCACATTTTAAACATTTATATTCTAAGCAATGATTTGTTTTCACTATAGAAGATTCCAAGTTCACACTTCAGCAATTCAGGATCTGCTAAACCCTGAAGGGCTTGAGCCAATAGGATACTAAAGTTCATGGTCAGCACAGCGTCAACTCAAATGGGTTCTGGATCAAGCCCAAGTGCATTGGTTTTTAGCCATACAATGGCTAACATTTCACTTTCTTGCTGAGAAGAGCAAAATCACACAGGCACTTTTTGCTCTTAAAAAAAAAAAAATTAAAATCAAACCACTTCCTAGCTATCCAGTGATTGCAGTTTTCAGATCACTCATCACCCTTTCAAATTTGTTAAGAATAAAAAAAAAGATGTAGTGTTTTAAATAAAAGAAAACCTGCATCAGACTACAATACATGAATTGTTTAAACAAACACAGTGCACAATTGGAGCAAGCTTGGTTAAGATGAAGTCGTTTTTATATATACATGGAAGTCACATCATATACAAACTGAAAAACAAGAATTAGTTTGCATTTTTCATGGAAGGACTACAAATTGGTCTCTGCAGCTTTCTTCACAACTGATGTTCAGAAGACTGTGAAACAGGAAAAAGCAGCCACAGTATATCACTGTTTCAAAGTTACTATTACAAAATGTGTGCTAGCCCATTAAAACAATGGCTGAGTTGCGTGATTAAAACATAAGGAGAAAAGATCAACAGCCACTACTGATTATAGTGTCCAAAAAGCATGGGGCTTTTCCCTACTGCAGTGTGAATGGGTTCCATCCACACTCCCCTTCCTCCCTCTTTCCCTCCCCCAGAGAAAGAAATCAGTCACTAGAAGTGCCACATACATTTTTCTGGCCATGCAATATACTTACATTCAATATTTTAGAAAGCTTGAAATTGGAATATTAATCCCTTACCTAATTGTTCTTTAAAGTGGTCTGAACTGTTCTGCTTTTTTTTTTTTTTTTGCCTGCAGATAAAATTGTTTGAAGCCAAATAAAATTTAGAAACCAGTCAACACAAAAAGAAAACAGAACTTCCCATGTCCTCATTACCGCCTGTTCAGCCTCAAATGGCATAAAATCTGATGATAGAGCTGTACAAAATTCCTACTAGAAACATCTGGAATACAAAGGAATGTTTTAATTGCACTATAGACATTTGAAGTGAATATAATCTTGTAAAGTAAAATCTTTGGTTTTTGCCTTGAGAAAGGCTCAAAATGACAGGTGAGTGGCAGGAATTTCTATATACACTACAGAAACTACAGCCTCCTAAAGTAAGTACTTCCGCGGATTTCAGTAAATATTCTGGTAGAAAGTGTTTCCTGAATCATACCTGAAAAAACAATTCCAAAACTAGTATAAGAGACATGACTTAAAGCCAAGAAAATAGTACAGATCTATTTTAAATAATAATGATAATAATTTAAAAAATCACAACCTTAGGTTCTGATCCTGCAACACTTTTTAAGACAGTTTTAAGCACTTGAATGGTCCAACGAGTTTCTGCAAACTGTCCCTGCTGAATGCTACACAGTTGCTAAAGTGCCTTGCCAGACTGGGGTTTTAGGATTTGTTTGGGGTTGGGTTTTTTTGATATGGTGAATGAAGCAAATAAGCAACAGTAGCAATGAGGACTGCGAGCAAAATGTTTAGTTTCTCTCCTATTCCAGGCAAGACTCAGATTTAGGCAAAAAAATTCAGCTCTAAAAAAGAGGGATGATGGGCCTTTTTATTACTTTTCTTTTTTCTGTGCTTTTGCCATAATCATCTGCTAAGTCACTACTATTTCAAACCATAACAAGTCATGGGAAATGATCAATGAAACACAGTAGTCAGATAGAATACTCAGAACTGAAAAGAGTGCAAACTATAAATTATATTGGAAATAAAAATGCTTAAAATAAAAACTGTTCAGTGCATATGTTATGGGCCGTTTGCATTAAAGACAGTCCCTCCTGCTGGTAAAATAACCAAATCAGCTTAGGTAAAAATACTCTTGTCCTAATTTTCAGAAGTATTGAATACCTCCAGTTCTACTGAAATTAGTGAGGACACAGCATTTCTCAAAATCACTGATGCTCACACATCAAAACACTAACTTCTATTAACAAACTCAATATAATGATAAATTAAAAATGCTCTGAAGTTGGAAGTGGGAAAGGGTGGGTGGACATAAGTCTGCATACAGTTATTTCTTCAGATTAACACGCACACATTAGTAACTGTAGATGTGTTTTAAATTTAGTGCTATTATGTTTTAATTCTGGGAGGAATCCTTCTTTGAGAAGGCAAAACCATTTTAAATTATATTGAAATCATACTACATTCTTACGGAAATGAAAAAGATCATGAGTTTGAATTTTGTAATGCCAAGAAGGGGGCTTCTGAAGCTGAAGCTTTAACAATGAACTTCTGTGCCACAAAGGGGAGAAGGGGTGGGGACAGAAACAAAGAGACACTGCATTACAGTAGATATTTGCGTCTTGTATCCTCATCCAAAGTGAGGTCTACTACTTCTGGGGGTGAAGACCAGTTCTGCTGAGGAGTCACTGCTGTCCATGATTGTGTTTGTTGAGTGGTAATGTATTGTGAGCCTGAGCCATGCTTCCAAGAAGATACACTCTGAATCACACCTCCTCTGGGATGCACATACCTGTAGCAAGGCAAAAACCAAAAAGGATTAAAGCTACTATTGAATTCAGGAACAAGATTCTTAGCTGCAGTTTTATCACTTAGGCATCTTATTAACATGCCCCTCTCTAAAATGTCCTCATGAATTTTCCATTTGTAGAGTCCATGACATCTTAAATACCCAGTAAACAAAGCTGAGACTAAATTTAAACTTGGTGGTGGTGGTGGTGATTAAACTATTTTTAAGAACTAAATTCTGCCTGTGGGAATAAAGTGATATTCCTTACAAAATATATGCATGGATCTCAAGGATCTTGAAGAAGTCTGCTCCATGAATTATTCAGAAGCATAGTTTCCTGCTAGCACTTTTACCCGCTGGACTCAAAAAGAGAAAAAATTTTAAGTGAGGCTGGATGAGACAAAGAAAAGCTATCTTTCTATATGAAATCAAACCCATGTTAAAATAAGGAGGTAATGATACTTTCATTACAATAGTTAAAAAAGAAAGCTTGTCAATTACATTATTATAGCCATTACATTTGATATTTCTTTTGGTCTTCTTAACTAAAAATTGCAATAATGCTGAAAAATGCTCACTGATAACAGTACAGCTGGACTTCAGCAAAACAATGAATCTTTCAGTGATTATAGTCAATGAGACTAAATCATGTATTTAAAGATAAACACACACTTAAGTGCCTTGCTGAAGCGAGGTACATATCTACTTATTTGCACAGTATTTTTACCTATTACATTCATAGTAGATATATTATGATTGAAGTACAAGCTAATAACAATTAGTAAAAAACCCAACACAATGAAAGATAGACCAATTTTGTTATATGATGAAGTGATGACAAGAATTTACTGGAGTCTTTAAGATGATCATTTCCACCTGTAAGTCTTAAACAAGCAGAAGGAAAACTTAATACCTAGTGCTCCAAAAATTGGTTTGCCTCTTATAAGCACTGATGGTGGCTGCACACATAAAAAGGAGGTGTTTTGGCTGCTGGGGTAAGCTTTTCCCATTTCTTTGTGAATGTGCACACACTGTATTTCAAGAACCCAAATTTTATGCATTGCTCAAATATCCCTGACATTTACATTTTATTTATTTTTAAACTTATTTTAAGGTCATGCAATTTATTTTCTCCAGAACTACTTAGGTTATGCTCATCTCTCTTGGTTCTCATTTGAGTTTCATGAAATAGAATGAAAAATCTCATTCTCTGAGCTGTAACTTCTCTGAATGTAAATGCCTCATTGCCTTCTCAGATACACTATTTAGTTTTGGATGTGATGTTTTGATACTTAGAATGACTTTTTCATTACTTCTTCAGTCTTAAAAATACATACTAAAGTATGTATCGACAAAGAATTAGCAATAAGAGACTGGAACTAACATATGTAGCTGATTTCTTTCTTTTAAGAAGAAATATCTTTAAGCATAACTGGAAAAATTAAACAAACAAAAAAAATGTCTTGGTGCTTAAGTAGATGCCAAGTAATATTCTAATGATGAAAAACTGCACCAATATATTAATAATCTGAAACACTACAAATTATGGACAAACTCCAGAGTGTCAAGATTCACACCAGTCCAATAATGACATGGAATATGGAGCATGATAAAAAACAGTGTGAGCAAGAGAACAGAATCCAAACACCATACTAACTAAGCACATAAAAATACTGATCAAAAACCTAAACCTTTTCCAAAGACAACCCTGAAAGAAGCCCATCAGTACTTCATAAGTGCAAGCCTACACCTGCAAGAGAAATACAATTCTAAATAGGAATTGAACAACTGAAACACGTGAGCATTCAACAGAACCAATAAAAACTAATCTGTGGGAGATGATAGATGGTTACATGAACAAAGGAAAGAACAAAAGTGTGCTTTAAGTCTGTCTGTTGAAATTATTTCAGTCCATATCTACTAAAACTGATTTTAAACATCAATTCTGCATTTACTTCACATTTCCATTCTTGTACACAGTAAATATTATTGAGTTAAGCAGCATGGAAAGTTTTTGAATGGGGACCTCAAACAGAAGGGTTGTGCACACATAGTGTTAGACAGATTTACACAAACTAGTACTGGAGGACAAATCCACACTGCTGATTATTAGCACAATGATCTTTCAAGCCCTGAGTCTGCTGGATAAACAGTCAGGAGAGCTACTTCCTAAGGAATTAGTATCTTCCAAAGGAGTTAGCCATGCAAGGACTTTCATTATTCTAAAAGCAAAGACTAAATCACTTCCTTCAGGACCTTAAAATTTCCTTTTTTCGTATTCAACAGCACTGGACTTTGCCCACACTATCTGTACAGTTTCCTGCCTAGGAAACTAGGTCCTACACACCTTCCTTCTTCCTTTCCTCAAGAAAGATGTGGTGAAGGTACAACAAGGAACAGCTCTGCTTTGTCCCTCAGATGCCTTTTCTGACTCCAAGCATCCACCAGGCAGCAGACTAGTTTTAGAGGAAGCTTGTCTGTATACTGTTTTAACTTGCTTTTATTCCACCAAATTAACACTCCATACTATATGCAAATGCCAGTCTTGTTCAACTGCTTCGTAATATCTTAAGCCTAGAAAAGATCATAGACTAAAGATGAAGAGTAACATCAAAAAAATGCCTAGTAAGAATAACACCTGAAGCACTGCTGGACAGCTTTCTATCTGAGCTTGAGAGAAACCTCTGGTTTCCTTACCCTCCTCTACTTTGGGGATTTGAACTCTCTTGTATCTTGAAAGAAACCAAGATTCATAAAGATATGATTTTCAGTCTAATTCAAATTCCTGATGTCTATACATTTGGTATCTCAATATTTGGTACTTTAATACTACATATCTTTAGCCTGTTAATGTTTGATAGCAAATCACAAGCTTAATAAGAATACTTACCAAGTTGGTAATATTCTAAAGAAAAACACATTATGATATCACCATGATCAGTGGAATAGAAAAAACAAGTGCAACATCTGCTACCTTTTGGGCATCAGTCATGGATGGATAACTACAGAAGTGAAAGTCAGCATTTTTTTTCTTTATTAATTTTGGCAATACAGATATTCTGATAAAAGGAAATAAATATTAGAACAAGGAAAAGGAATTCATACCTGGCATTTTCCTCAACTCCAACAATCTCTACTTCACTATCAGAAGAGGCGATATTAATTTCTTCATTGATCTGGGCATTACTTAAAGATATTTTGTCACCTGCAAGGAAGCCTGGATCCAAATGACCTATATAGGGGAAAAATGCAAATACAGCCAATGTTTAATAACTTACATAACTCAGAAGTCAGCTGAAAAAGGAATTTCCCAATTGAACAACAACAAAAAAAAGACTGAAACACTGCAAATAGAAAATCTTTTTAGATTAAGTTATCAAACTTTCTGTTTATCACCAGATACAGGATGACCACTGGATTTATCCAGTCTCAGTAGCTCCAGTGATGGTGTTATCACACAAATCTGAGCAAAGTCTGACTGTTGCATCAAGAACATTCAATGTAATTAGGATTTCCAGCTGTTATTTTATGACCATGCTGTGTTAGACTGTGCCTAAACCCCTTTGACATAAAGAAACAAAACCATCTAATGCAAATAAATCAATCTCAATAATACTGTGGCAAAGCCTATAGGCTGGACATAAATATCACACACCGAGGAAAATTATAATTTTTTTAATAGGGGAAGCCAGTCAATGAAATAAAAAACAGTAAACCCCTCAGTTTCTGGCTGTGCTGCTTCACACATCTGCTCTAACATTATTGCAAAGACTTGGAAAAAAATTTCTGTTTTTCTCAAGTCCCATATACAGCAGTGGTTTTTTTTAATTACAGTTCCTCAGTGATATCCAGTTCCTCAGTCTGTCTTCTCTAAATACTAAGAAGGTTCTTAACTCCAATTAGTGAAACTGTGTTGGGACATATTAAATAATACTTGCATGGAAAACACAAACCAGACCAAATTACTTCTTTTACAGCATATAAATTATTTTTAAAATAAATTAAAAATAAGATTTCAATTGAAAAAGATAGCTTCTATTTTTTTTAATTTTTTTTTTGGGAACAAAAAAAGACAATTACTTCTACTGTCTCTTTAGCAGTAACCTGGGGGATGCTGAGCAGCCCTGAAGCAGATGACACTACCTACTCCTTGGGAACCACTCACTTATCTGTATTACACAAGGGAAGAATCAGTAGTCAAGCAGGAAATTTGAGAGGAAGTGAATATATTATGTATATTTTGTTTGAGATGACATCTCTTCAAAGATGAGAGGACGTAGTTTAAGACTGCATGAGCCCCTTCCCCCTTTCCTCCCTCATGGCAGTGGAATGAAGGAAAAAACAAAAAACAAAACTACAAGAAGTTAAAAAAGGTTAGAGCCACAATTTTACTAAAATAAAATAGCAATAAACACAACAGCAAAAAAGAAAATTGTACAAAAGAGGGAGTGGTTTAACCAACAAAAGCAAGGTGTTGATTCTGTTTTGGGTTTTGCCTTTTTTTCTTTTATATGATTCCTGTACTCTTTGCACATATATTTGTAGCTCTGTAGCCTATTGTACTAGTAGCTAGTTTTCCCAGTACTTTTCCATGGCCTTTCTCTAAGCAGAAAGACAAAACAAATTCCAGAACTCCAAGCCCTGGGGAGTACAAGGTCCCTATGCTTAGTTCTTCCTGGGAACCAAGGCCAAGAACAACTCTTTGAGATACATTTTCATAAACAAAGTACAGCCAGTGCCAAGGCGGGGGGACTCCAGAGAAGGGGCTTGACCTGGGGGGAACTTGCATCACCACTTGTGCTCCTAATTGGTGCTTTTTATCAAGTATGCTAATTTCCTAAAACCTATAAAAATGTGTTCACCCCTGTGGGGGTGGGCTTCTGTGGACATCTTTCCACAACTACCCCTGAAGGCCTTCAAATAAAGATCCGCTCTTATATTGCCTCCTTACTAATATTATCTCTAGTTTCATTTCTAGGTTGGGAAAAAGGCAACAGTGTCATGTGGCTTCCCCTGGAAAAAGAAAATATGGTATGGGTTTATGGAGCAATTCCAATGGGGAATGGGGAGTGCTGATGCTGCCTGGAGCAGCTCCAGATCTGCGGCGGAGCAGCTCCAGATCTGCGGTGAAGGTTTTTCTGCTCTGTCTCTGTGGCAGCGGTGGTGGCAGTGGCAGTGAGTGTCTCTCCCTGCTGAGTTCAGTTCGATACCAGATTCCTGCACTGCCACTACCACCGGTCCACCATGCTGGGGATGTGTGTGGGAGTTGGTTCTGCCACCTTGCTGCCTCTTCCTACCACCTCACTGGGCTTCTTTTCGGCTCAGCTGGACTTCCCCTTGGCTTGGCCAGACTCAGTTAATATCAGTGCTGTTGCTCCAGGTCACTTTGCCGTACTGAATGCGGACGGGGGAGGGGGGAGGGAGAACAGTCCCACCGTGAACTAAAAGTTGTGCAGCTCTGGCTCCACTGGTTTCTGCTGCATCACTGAGCTGTCATCTCAGTGCCGGGAGTGGCAGCAAGGCCGAGGTGGCGTGGCTGAGATTGCTCGGCTGCTGCCATCTTGGCATGGCTCGCAATGAATTTTACTTGCTTAGCCACTTTTAACTAGCCATGCTGTGGTCAGAAGAGCAGGGGCAGTGACAATAGCTTCTCCTTTTTGGCACTCTGCATGAAGACAAGCGCTAAATGGTGCCCACGACGCAGCAGTTGGCACCACTCACGCGGTGCTGGCAGTGACTACGTGGCCAGTGGTGAGGAGCATGGTGAGCAGTTCCCCGATGTGGAGCCCAGACAGGATCAACTTTTCAGTGCTGCAGAACTCTATAAAAACTTTTCAATTGATACAACTTGAGAACAAACGAACCTACGGACACCTATTCCCTCCCGAGTCAAAGAAAAGGAAAAGGTGAAGACATGTGAGGAGAACAACATGGCAACACTAAGGTTGGTGAAAAGGAGGGAGGGGGAGGAGGAGGGGCTCTGGATGTTGGAACTGAAATCCTTCTGCAAGTCATGGTGAGGACTATAAAACAACAGTTTCCCTGTAAGTCATGAAGTGCATGGGGGGATGCAGAGTTCACCTGCAGCATGTGAAAGAGACTGCTCATGCTGGAGAGCATGGATGCTGAAAAGCTGTAATATAGTGAGAAACTCAGACAGAGAGAATACCCTTGCTTTCAGACTAGAACAGCTAGGCCTTAAAAGACTATACCCCATGAACTAATGGCCCACGAAAACAGCTGTGGGAAGACTGTTTGCCTGCGGGAGGGACTCATGTTGCAGCAGGTCGGGCAGGACTGCCATGCTGGAAAAGTTCACAGAGAACTGTGTCCCGTGGAACAGACCCCTAGGATTAGCAAAAGAGACGTCCCTCCCTAAGAAAACTAAAAAAAAATTTTTTAGATGTGACAAACAGACTAAAAACCCCATGTTTTGCCTCCCTGCATTGTTGGTAGAAAGGAAAGAAGGGCTGGAGGGGTGTCATGGTTTACAGCAAATTTTAGGAGGAAACCTCTGGGGAGGTCTGCTCTAGGAAAAGCCAATTCCAACCATCCCTCCCCCAAACAGGTTCCGGAAAAATTTCCTTAGAGAAAAGTGGAAAAAAACATTTATTTAACAAATAGAATATTCACAAGCATAGAAAATTTGGATAATATGAAAACAATGAAACCTCTTCTTCCTCTGAAGAGATGGTAGATTCAGAGTCCGTCTGGGTCCAATTCAGTTCTCCAGCGGGGGGGCCGATTGCCAGGCCCGGCTGTAGAAGTCGGGGGGGGGGGGAGCCCAGCGATTACCCTGGTGTCTTGGGCGCATGTGATGCCAATCATTCCCAGGAGGAGGAAAAAGAAAAAAAAAAAAAAAAACCAGCAGAAGAAACAAAGTCTCTCCCTGCAAAAAAACCGAAAAAAATCTGAGGAAACCCTCCGCTGTGAGCTTTTCTGAGCACCCCAGCCAGAGAGTGAGTGAGATATTGCTGTCCTGCCAGAACGCAGCCTCTTCAAGGCCTTTTTCGTGGGGGTAAAGATGTAACTCCTGCAGACAAACGGCGCGTGGTTTTTTTCCCTGCTTTCACTCTCTCTGTCTCTCTGGGCCTAACTTAAAGCTGTAGAGCTTAATATCCAGCATAAGCAGGAGGGACGATTGGGGATACAAAAAATCATATGGCCAACCCAGGACATTCCACCCCTTATCCCCATATCATCATCTCAGTACCAAGACTAATACAGTCTGATTCTAAACACACATATATGTATACATATATATACAGTGTACAACTATTTACAGACAATGTTAGCAAAATTCAGCAAATAGTGGTATTTAT